>RJWH01009115.1:0-25016 GCA_004363575.1 Solenodon paradoxus | reverse complement strand
CTAATTCCTTCCTCTCAGATTGTGCCTTCACCGCCCCCCTCCATTCTCTCACCTAACCCAATAATCTCTTTAGATGACTGTCTTTCCCCCTTACCACTGGGTTACTCTCTACCAACAGAGGCTTTTTCTCCCTTGCATTCTGAATTCCCAGTGGACCACTCCTCATTCCAACCTCTTGCCTTTCCCCCTCTCCCTCCATATGACACTCAGAGAGTGGATCCTGTTCTCCAACTAGAGGGTCCCTTGTCTCTGAATACCATTTTCTCGATTGACACTACTCTTCCCCAAGATAGTAACACCTTACCAAATTTGTTCCAGGCAATGAATCCCACTGATTCATATGTTCATCATCACACACCAGCAACTTTATCTGTTTCACCACCACCAGACTGTAGTTTAACTGTGACTCAATCTCAGTCGTTTTCCATATTATTGAAGCTTGTTTCAGAGAAGTCATCTTCGGATAGCCCTGGTGGGTTGTATACTTATGTACTAGCAATCAGAGGAATTGATCATTCAAGGCTATCAATTTCAAAATTCTTCTGGTGGCAGCCTCATGCCAACGACTTGTTTCCTTCCACTTTGCCAACATGTGATTTCAATCAAGAACTGCTTGCCCTCCCATCTTCAGAAGCCTCTTTTGGGGTAGACCCTGCAGCCAGTCTTGTAGAGCCTGACAACCTATCACTTCTCAGCCCTGAGGTCCAGGCAGTCCTGGAGAGACAAATTAAAGAGAGGATTGATTTTCCGGTGTGCAAGGATAAAGTAAAGAAAGGGGATTTTTCTCCAAAACAACTTAGACCAGACTACCAACTAAATACTTCAGGAAAAATACTAGAGTCAATTGCTGATAAGCATGACTCAGCAGTCTCCCTTCCTTTTTGGAGCAGTGAAGGCAAACCAAAAGAGCTGCAAATGCCCCAGCAGTCCCCATATTCAAAGACCTTGGAGGACGATTTACAGCAAAAATACATCCAGCTCTTCGGGGGTCTCCCATCTTTGCACAGAGAGTCCTGCGGAATCACTCTTCAGCCTGTGAAACATGGCAACACCGGCCAACCAAGTGGTAGATCGAGTATGCTAGTCAACAGAAGCACCCCACAACTGTCTGCAAGGCAAGCTGGAGTCAGATATGAGCCAAACAGTAAGAGTGTCAGTTCCAGGGATAGAGTAAAAATGCTACAGGACAAAAAGTCAGAGAAGAAATTAGTAACTTTTTGTAAGCCCAACACGTGCAGGGACATATTCAGGGCTGATGAGCTTGACGCTGCCCAGTCAAAAGTTAGTGGCATCTTGGCAACCAGCAAGCCAGAAAGCACTCAAGTGATACATGACAGAGAGAGTCAAGTAGAAACTGCTGTGACTACTGAATGCCCTCCACAAAACAATTTAAATCTCTGTGATTCTAAATCAGTGGACCTTAAAGAACAACTGTTGAACGAGTTAAAACTTAGATTGGAGAGGTGGAAGCAAACCCAGGCCCAACACCAACTCACTGATCTGTTCATGTCAGATAGCTTGACTTGCAAGAGCAAGCCAGAAAGCATTCAAATGATATGTGCCAAAGAGAATCAAGTAGAAACTGCTGTGACTACTGAATGCCCTCCACAAAACAATTTAAATCTCTGTGATTCTAAATCCGTGGACCTTAAAGAACAACTGTTGAATGAGTTAAAACTTAGATTGGAGAGGAGGAAGCAAATCCAGGCCCAACGCTATCTCACTGAACTGGTCGTTTTGGATAGCTTGACTTGCAAGACCTCACTGACTCACGCTCCGGGTACCTCAGGTGGGGACATGAGAGCTTCCTCAGGGCTGCATGTCCACTTCGAGGACAGCATGACCAGCACAGAGGAGCAGCAGGAGCCCTGGGACTCTAAACATGTCTTCAGGAAGTGTCGAGATAAGAATTTCCCACCATCTGTCAAGAGAGAGAGCCCTGCAGTCCCCAGAGCAGAGGAGCCTGGTGGATGGGATGCAGGGGTGGAGACATTGCAACCTAGAAGCAAGAGCTTTCCAAGTCAGAAAGTGGCAGTAGAGGAGACACTTGGGAGCAACACTTCACAGACCCGCTTACAGAAGGGACAGCTTCCGGAAAGCTCTTTCAGGAAAAAAATGAGGCGCTTTTTGCAATGGATAAATCCTGGGAAAACCGGCAAAAGGCGAGAAATTTCCCTAGAAAAGGGCAGCTCCTCATCTGCACAGAGCAGAGTTAAAAGTAGAATTGCCTTTACTAGGCCGACTGAACCTCGGAAATTCATGACACAAACTGGGAAGTTCCTAGAGGAGAGAATGGGGCACAAGAAAGCAAAAGACAGCACCTGTCCTCAACAGCCTCCTTCCCAACAGTGAAGATAGGGGACCCTCAGAAGACGGCCGAAGTGCAGGACCAGGCAGAGCCCATTATCCAGGGGCATCTTCACCACAAGGTGCCCTCCTATAAAGTGACAAATACCAAGACCTGCCACCACAAAATTGCCTTTGCTGGCCAGAATTATCCTACAAGTGTTAGAGAGATCAGAGACACAGAGACGCAGCCCCAGAAAGTTGTGGCATCTAAAATTAAAGACCAGTTATATCAAAAGCATCCCCCAACTATGCCCAGCAGGATGCCTAGGACCCATTTATGCTGCATTTACAGGCGCCGAACTAACCACGCATCTCCAAACACACTCACCACAGCTGAAGGCACCACGTTCAGAGATCGGTGCCGACTGTTTAAGCAGAGAATGTTTTCCCGGAATCGCCCGAGGGAGCAATTGTCCACCACCGAATAATTCCTTTCTTGTGGAGAATATTTTCAATAACTATTTCTCTGCTAGTGATGTCTTTTCTGAGTACTGTATTGGGGGCATGGATTTTAGGTAACACGGGGCTTTGTGTTTAGGGAAAGGAAGGCGTTAGTTCAGCAATTAACTGACTGCCTCCTTTGGCTTCTAAAAGATGACCGGTCACTGGAGCTCTTGTTTAGAAATAGCTATCACATGCCTACAATGCCCCTCTTCCCCCATAAAGTCCAAGGAGATAGGCTCTGTCTCCTGCCTCTTAGCTTAGCCCCAGGGAAAATGTGTAACAGCCCATATCTTCCCCCTCATTTATTCTTGTATGTCCTTCCGAGTTATAGGGAAGACAGGCCTATAGCTGAAAAGAGTCAAGGACAGGTATATTTTTCAGAAAATAGCAATGAAGAAGACAGTGGTCTAATCATTAGAAGTCAGCGGCCAGAGGATCCCATAGGTGGGTGAACCCTGAATGGGCAGGGGGAGTGACTAGAGGCGGGTATTGCTGCAGTGCATCATTATCTGGTTGGCATAAAGTCTAGGAATAGCACAGATACTGCTTCAGAATCTGTCATGTTGATCATGTTAATATGTTGGAAAAATATACTTTAAACTTGACATTGAGGCATCCCTCTTGAGGACGTGGTTCTCTTTCCCAGGTATTTTGTCAGGCCGCGTCGATTAATGACGGCTTTTTGCAAATCACAATGCATCACTTAGCTGTCAGTGGTGTATGAATGTTGACCAGGCAGACACTTATCTCCCAGGCTAAAGTAAAGCTGGAAAGAAAAAAAAATGATGCTGCTGGTGGAACAAAGTTTATATCCTGTTATCTCCATATCATGATCTGTCCTGCTTCCCACACCAACATCTGATCCAGGTGCTACCACCTTGAAACTAATCAGAGTATAGGGCCTTATTGACAGAAGTGTTCTAGGGTGTTTTGAGCGCTAAAACAAGATCTGCAGGTATGTCCTTTATTTGGAGGTGATCTTGGTGGCTTCTTTTCATGTACACTTAGTGGCAGTGTACAAGATCTGGTATGTATATATAGGATGGAGGGATGGAGAGGCCACATTTGATATGAATTTGGCGGAGCTATGACTGATCCAGTCCCCTTTAATCCTTCCTGTCTGGAAAAATCTGCCTTTTTCAGAAATACCGTCCTATAAGTGACTGATCATTACCACATTACATTTCACACTCGAGTCTATTGGTGGCACAATATTCAGGTTCATCACTACCCCAAATAATTCAGTCCATAAATAATTAGCTCATGCATACTAATATGTGAACAAAACAACTGAAACTTCTCACTTTTCTTTAGTTCACCTCTCTGTTCAATGCTACTCAGATCATCTTCACTTTCCCCACACTTAGGCCATTTCCGCTTCAGCAGATGCTCTGTTCTCAAGAACTAAAGTCATGAGATAGCTGTTAACCGATGTTTTATCAGAAAAGTTTCCCCCCTCCAATATTTTTCCTTTCCTCTTTTCCTTCTCTTTCCTGTTGTATGGAAAAAGAGGTCTCCTGCCCAACCTCAAAGAACTTAACACTTCCTAGAATTTCCTTATTGAGAGATGGCTAGACTCTAACCCTGATGGGCTCATCAACTCTTGTCCTCTCCTCCTTCCAAAGCACCCGGCATATTTTTTTCAAAGTTCCTTATTATATAAATTTTAAAATACACACATGAGCAGATAGAACAATATAGTTTTCCATGTATACCTTAACCCGCTTTTGCAATTATCACGTGGCATGTGAAACATCCTCACTCTTACGCTATGATTAAAGCACAAAAGCCCATTTAAGAATCTTGCCACATGCTATGTGCCTATGCCCAGGCCCTCATATTTGATATTTATCACCTGTGAACCACCAAGATACAGCACTGGCGATGAAAAAGCACTGAGCTTTAGAGGCTTCGACAATCAGTTCTGCTCTACCTTTTAGTCAACTTGAGTCATTTGAGTGAATTCCTTCCTTGAATCCACATGAGAAGTAACCTTACAGAGCAGATTCTGCACAGGACATTGTCCCTCAATCACGCAGTAACTGTGACACACATGTTGAGAGACTTGACATTACTATGCAAGCATTTTCACATATAGAAGAAAATGTTCTGTTATACATTTAAAACGAGTTGTGGTGTTTCAAGTGAAAACACAGCAGAAGATCATTTCCTTTTCTTTCCAAAATGCATTCAAAGTAAAAGATTAGACAAAAAGGTGTTTAACATCATTACTCATCAGGGAAATGCAAATGAAAGCCACTATGAGATATCGCTTCACACACAAAAGGATGACTAGAATAAGAAAAAAAGGTTGATAATAATAAGAGTTGGTGAGAAGGTGGAGAAGTGGAACCCCTGATCCACAGCTGGTAGAAATGAAAATCACTGCAGCTGTTTTGGAAAAGTCTGGCAGTCCCTCAGAATGTTAAACATAGAATTACCATATGATCCAGAAATTCCATTTCTGGTTATATATACTCAAGAGAAATGCAACATATGTCCACACAAATACTTGTAAATTAATCTTCACAGCACTATTATTCATAATAGTTAATGGGTGGAAACTACCCACACATCCATCCACTGAGGGGTAAATAAAATGCGGTGTCTTCGTGCAACATAACATTTTTTGGCAATTAAAAAGTAAAGATACAACTACAACATGGATGAACCTTGAAAACATTATGCTAAGTGAAAGGAGCCAGTTACAAATGACCACATATGATTTCATTCGCATGACATGTCCAGAATAGAAAATCTAGAGGAAAAGTAGATAAGCAGTTAGTTAGGGCTTTAGTGAGGGTGGAAAAGGGGAGGGATGAGAGGAGAGAGATGGATGATAGCTAAATGTTATGTAAAAATATTTTAAAATTGGCTGTAGAGATGGTTACATGTCTAAATACAGTGAAAATTATGGGATTATATACTTCAGTAGGTGAATATAGTATGTAAACTACACTTCAAAGTTGTTAAAACCAAAATGAGAAGGGTTTGAGGATGACAAGAAGGGGAAGAGGATACAGCAAAGGATGCCAACACACATTTGGAAGATGGAAATCCAGTTGAGCGGTCATAACTAGCAGAGCAGATGAAGTTCTGGTAACAAATTCACACCACAAAACCCCAGAAGACAAACCAGCACTAGATAAGAAATTAGGTTGCTGCATGCTATAATCATACTGAATTTTTGGTGGTTCCTTTTTAAAAAAATTTTTGTGTATAATAAAACTTTTTCCAGTATTTTGTGAAACCCTGTTGAAATGTATGAGCAAAATGAGCAAAAAGGAAACCAGGTTTCTTCCTGGGACAGACTCTGAGACAGCTACACACTTCTCGAGCATGGGGGTGGTGGTGACAGAAGCTGCAGGAATCAAATTCAGAATTAAAATTCTGGACAATGGTCAATGGTCCATTGTTTAAACTAATTGAAAATAATTAAACACGTGAAAAAGTTGCATGGGCGATAAATGATATGCTCTTTATCTAGATTTACCCATTAATGTTTGACTCCTTTGTGATCTTTTTGTCTCTGTTTTCTCTCCCTTGCCTTGAATATACACACATACACATATATAAAAATAGGCATACATTCCTAAATGTGGGAAAACAGTTCATGCATTATGCACAGTCTCCTTGAATATTTATAAAGAAAAAGAATATCTTCTTGCACACAGAACAATTATCCCCTTCGATGAATTTAACATTGGCACAAAACTTCTTACTTATCTCCCATTCATATTTGATTTTTGTCAATTTAAGGAGTAATGTCCATTGCGCATTTTTTTTAAAATCTCCATTACATGATTCAGTCCAGATTCCCATATTGCATATAGTTGCTATGTGTCTTTGGTCTCCTTTAATGTGAATCAGTTTCTCAGCCTTTTAAATAATGAGGCTATTTTTGAAGAATATAGTTGACATGTCATTTTTTAATAACTTTTACCTTGGAAACATTTTTGGTGGAGTTATCTTAACTCAGATTTTAGAGGCTCCTTTTACAAATCTGAGTCCTGAGGACTTTTAAGGACAGTCTGGACCAGATGTGCTATATAATAAAACCCAAATAACTAATAACAGATACAAAGATACATGGAAGTTATTTTTTTTCTTCTGAACAGAAACACCTCTTGCACTCCAAGGAGGGAATGGCAGCAGGGGTGGGTTTGAGAGTACCTTCCTTTTGGGTGGAAATAACAGTGAAGTTGTCGATGCATGAAAAGATGGCAAAGAAAGGAGCTGTCATTGAGACGAAAAGGGCTAGGTGTCTTTTCATTCAACACTATTTCATCAGCTTCAGCAAGAAAACAAGGCAAGTAAGGAAAAGACTCAGGGATTAATAAAAGAAGTTTATAATAGAAATAAGTTGTCATGGTTATAACTATTAAATGACTAGCTAGCATGGGGAAATAAATACACCATCAACAAAAAGACATTATTTAAAAGGCATAGAGATGCCAATAAAAATTTGGGCGAAAATTTAGAAAATGATGGGAAAAAGTCATAAAGCTCTTTGTCAAAGAAGTAGCCATAGGTAGGATTCAGAAATCTCCAAAAGCAGTGTTAAATATTATTAAAATCATTCTCAATAGAAATTAAGTTAAAGAGCCCCTCTGTGGCTCAGCTGACTAATATGAAAGTTATGGAACAGAGTGTGAAATGCAGGGCTGGAATGGGGGTGGCGGGGAAGAAATTATGCTAAAGAGAAGTTAGTTTCCTAAATCAAGGTAAGTTTAGTCCTGCAGGTTGTAGTCCAGCACAATTTTTGTAAAATAAAGGATAAAAAACTTGCAGGGAGAGAGGGAAGTTGGCAAAAGACTAAGTAACTGGGTGAGACACTATATGGATAGAAGGTGCTAAATTTGAGAACATTTAAGAGTAGAATAAACTAAAAGGGATTTTGGGGAGAAAAGACTGCTAACAGATTTTTAAGTTGTTTGCCAGGGATGTGTGGGTACCAAACCATCCCCTTCCTCTTTGTCATGTTTCCTGATCTTTAATACAGGCCATTCTGCTCTCTCGTGCTTTTTGATGTGAATGGATTCTTCTGAGAGAAGCTATGGGGAGGTGAGACTGCTGAATATATTTCTGGTTTCATGCAAGTTAGAATACATTATGTATGAAGGGAAAACATATTTGAGGGTAGAGTAGCTCTTGTGGGTATAAATCCCTGAGCACAGAAGATTTTCAAAGATGATGTGGAGTCTAAATAGAGGAGATCACTGAGCAGTAAAAATGTTTCAGGTAATAGCTAGGTAACAGGTGGAATAAATAGAAAATGTCACTAAGGTAAACACATGTTTTGTGAATGGGTGGAGTGGGACAGTAGGCTAAAGGGATCTAAGAAAAGCCCTGGTGGATGGTTGGGATGGACAGATAGGCTGGGCTAGATTGTTGGGGGAAAGGTGGTAGGTTTATTTCTTATGTGTTGTCCCCTCTTCCATCCTCAAGAACCTTTTTAATCTGTGCTAAAGCTCTGTGATGTGGACTTGGAACCCTAGTCTAGAACGTGCATTCTCATTGCCCAGGTGCCTGAGGCAGCAATGCGCTTTGATGATGCAAACCACCTTCTAAGACTGATGAGCCTTACTGCACTGTGACTGAGCTATTGCTTAACCTTCTAGATATTCCCATCCTTGCATTCCTGTGTGTGGTGGGGCTCCTCTTTCTGTTGCTGTGCTATATAAAGGGGAACCCATGTTTCCCCATTATTTTGGAAACAGAGAAACATTAATCGGGTAAGTAAACCAGAGTTCCTCAGAGATAAACTAAATTTTTGTCAAACATGGATTCAATGCTATAGTTTGTTGCATCTCAAAAATATTATAACTTTGTATTTTTATTAAGTTTAAAATCTTTTTTCTCTTGAGACTTTTTCCTTGACTTGTGTTAGAAATGTTTTGTTCAATCTCCAAATATTTAATATCCAAATACCTAGAATTTTTCCATTTGTCTTTAATTGCGCTCTAGTTAAATTCCATTGTAGTATAGACATATATCCTGCATGATTTCTGTTCTCTTATATGTTAAATGTGTTTTGTGGCCCAGAATGTGATCTGTCCTGGTGAATGTTTCATGTGAACTTCATGTAACTGTGTATTTTATTGTGGGATGAAGTATTCTATAAATGCCAAGTTAGTTGACTGTATTATTTAGGACAACTCTATCCTTACTGATTGTCTGCCTCCTGACTGTCCACATTTGATAGAGAGGCACTGAAGTCTCCACAGTAATAACCATGGATTCATCCATTTCATCTTGCCATTACCAGTTTTTGCTTCCAATATTTTGATGCTGTCATTAGGTGTATACATGTTAATGGTTGTTGTGTCTTCTTGGAGAATTGAACTGTTTTTGCTACATAATGCCTGTATTTATCCCTGATAATTTTCCTTATTTTGAAATCTACTTTGTCTGAAATTGCTGTTACTCCTATTTTCTTTTGGTTACTGTTAGCCTAGTGCAGTTTTCTCCATCTCTTTAATTTTATTCAATCTATCTAATTTTTTATTTATAGTGGGTGTTTTTATACAACATGTAGTTGGGCCTTTTATTTTAAAATCCTATTCTGATAGTCTGTTTTTTAATTCATGTATTTAGATGATTCACATTTAGTAATTTTTAAAAATACACTTGGATTAATCTTTATCATGTTTGTAGCATTTAGCTATTCAATATACCTACTGTTTTTATTTCATATCCTTTTCTGCCTTTTCTGGATTCAGACAAGTATTTTTTCTGATTTCATTTTCTTTATTCTTTAAAACATATTTCAGTAGTTGCCCTGATGCTTGTAATATACAGTTTATCTAAGTTCATCTTTATATTACACTGTACCACTTCATAGTATAGTTACTAATTTATAAGTTTTCCCAATTTCCCTCTCCTGTCCCTCATAATATTACTGTCATTCATTTCACTTATTCATATAAATAACTAATTATTACTGTTGGTTAAATTATTATTAGGTAAATTAAGAATAACAAAAATAAGTTTGCTATTTTCTTTATTTATTCCTGATCTTTATTTTCTTTGTGTAGATCCAAGTTTTCAGTTTCCTCATGCCTGAAGAACTTCTTCTAACATTTATTGCAGGACAGGTCTCCTGCCATTGAATTTCATCAGTTTTCGAGAAAGTTTTTATGCTTTTTTGAAGGGTATTTTTATTAGGCATGAAATTCTAGATTAGAAGAGTTTTTTTTCTTTCAATATTTAAAAGATTTTACTGCACTCTCTTCATGCTTGCATGGTATATGGTGTGAAACC
Source organism: Solenodon paradoxus (assembly GCA_004363575.1). NCBI lineage: Eukaryota > Metazoa > Chordata > Mammalia > Eulipotyphla > Solenodontidae > Solenodon > Solenodon paradoxus. The sequence goes on along the minus strand of RJWH01009115.1, from coordinate 14,960 downwards.
ATAATTCTTACCCTTGTTTCTCTAAAGGTAGGGTGTTTTTTATCCTCTAGAGTCTTTCAAGATTAACTTTCAATTTCCTATAGTTTGAACATGATATACATAGATAGATTCCTTTTTAGCATTTATCCTCCCTTGGTGTTTTCTGAGCTTTTCACAATCTATATCATTATATGTAAGTTGTCATTAATTTAGATAATCCTTGGTAATTATTAATTAAAATGTCTTTCAATTCTGTTCTCTTTCTTCACTTTCTAGTGTTCCAGTTACATATATATTACTTGAATCATTCTCACAGTTCTTCAAAATTCTTGCTTAATTAAAAAATTATTTTTCTTTTTGTATTTCAGCTGCAATGTTTTTTCGATAGTTTGAATCACTTACTCTTCTCTAATCCATATGCAATTTACAGATGAGCTAATCAAAGATATTTTTCATTTCCCTTAGTGTTTTAGCTTCTAGCTTTTTAAAAATTCTTTTCTCTAGTGTGCTTTCTCTGTTTCCTCATCTGTTCTTGCACGTGGTCTACTTTTCCCATTAGCGTCCTTAATATATTACCTTAAGCTGTTCAGGATTTTATGTATGGTAATTCAAAAATCTGTGTCATATCTGAATGTGGATCTGATGCTTTGTCTATTCAGACTCTTTTTTGCTTGCTTTTTAGCATACCTTGTAATTTCTTTTTGAAAGTGAGACATGATACATTAAGTAATAGGAATTGAATAGATTTTTAATGTGAAGTTTTATGTTAATCTGGCTAGATGTTGGCTGTATTTAATATTTACCATAGCTGTACATGTCAGAGACAATGTCTTCTAGTGTCCTTGTTTATGTCTCCCTGAGTGTCATTATATTTCCCTAAATTATCTCCTTAAATAGAGTCTACACCTTGCAACTCTTTTTAACTATGATATACTGTTATTATAATGAAGTCCTGTTGATATGGTGGTAAGATGCTGGGAGAGAAGGGGGTATGACAAAATCACAATCTTTACGTGGACCTGGGTTGTGATCTCCATGGATATTTCTAAGGTTTTTTTTTTCTCCTTAAATAAGACAGAAAGGTTAAAAGAGGCTGGAGTTGGATAATTTCTCTTCTCCCATGTAAGATAAGGTTCTTAGTAGTCTTTCGCCTTCTGAGTTACAAAGAATACTAAGAGAATACCTCAAAATGGTTTAAAAAAGTTACCTTTGTCTCCCTATCCTCAGGACCCCTGTTAGAAGCACAACAGATTTTTTTCATAGCTTTCATTAAGAGAATCTGATAAAACTTCTAGATATAAAACCCCATAAATATATGTGGGGGGTTTCTAAGACTGAGACCCTAGGAAGTTTCACTTTTATGTTACGCCACATACATCCTCTAACAATTCATCCAAGTGTCCATTTAAGTGTTCCTACCAGTTTATGGCACCAGTGATTTCTGCTCCAAGTAAGCAGATCTTGACTGTGATTTCTCTGCATTTACCTTCTCTGAAGATTTGGGTGGTAGTTTGACTTGCAACATCATTCTCTGATGGCTCACTGATTTTCAGTTTGTTAAGCTCTTTTTAAAGACTGAAGCAAAGACTCCAATGATTTTTCTTTCCTTCTTTTTTTTTTTAAAGAAAATGAGCAGGCAGAAATCAAGGTAAGCAGAGGCAGGCAGGCAGGCAGGCAGGGAGAGGAAGAAGTATTTTATGATTTCATTTGGTTGTCCATCTTGGTTGCTTCTGGCCCCCAGAGGTGAACCCAGGTCCTTGAGATGTATGTGGACTGCACTTGGTTGAACGTGGTGAACCAAAATGCTATACCACCAGGCCATGCCTCCAACACTTTTTAAATGTCAGAGAAGGAACCAGAAGTAGCCCCTCAGAGAATAATTTTTTATTATCTTGTTCTCTTCCCACATTTCTATGTGAGCTTGGGTCAGGGAGGCAACTAAGATGGTAAGTCTGAAACGAGGAGAAACTATCAGTCTTCTAGGAGAATAGACTGGGCAGAGCCTGGGGCTCTCGGAGGCATAAGGTTTCTATCTGAAGTGCACAGACTATCTGTATGTTGTACCAAATTCCCGTATAAAACTCCAAACATAGTAGTTCTGTAGTCCTAGATTATTTAAATGGTTTGACATCCTTGCAACAGAACACAATTCCCAACATTCTGATGTTAGGCATCACTGATCCAGGCTTTCTGTTAGGTCAATCAGCAGAAGAGCAGTGCTGACCCTCTGCGGGTCTCTGTGTAGAGATTAGAGTCTGATCTCTGTCTCAGGATACAGGGCCCTATCTGAGGGATCACACAGTGACAGCTGGCCTCAGATTCTAGGCCTTTTCTGAGCAAAGGACTTCTAATGGACAATTTCAAGTGTGGACCTCATAGACAAAATCCCTGAGTGTTTTAAGGAAGGAAAAAAATGAATATGTTTTATTACCTTTATAAATTAATAAAAGGAAGAAACACAAAGTAGTATTAATTAAAATAGTCATATTATTTTTGGATAATGATTGTTTTGAGTTTCCTAGAGAGAGAATGGAAAAATTGAGTCCTAGCTTCTCATTCTTTTCTTTTTGTTCTTAGTATCAGAACAGAGCCAAGAGGAAAAGGAAAGTCAGGTTCTGCTTTTTTCATAGGCGTTCTCAAGGGAGGGCTCTTCCTCTCCTTTCTATTAGGTCCCAGATCCATGAACTCTGAGGATTCTGTTACTAGACATGATCAAGAAAACAGTGTATTCAGAGCAAAAGCTCATGGGAAGGCATGTAGAACTGAGATACTTGTCAGATTCCTTACTCTGACCATCCCAGGGCAGAAGGATTTGGGCAATGGATGCTCTTCAATATATGATGATGGGCAATGTCAGGTGTGAACAATTCTGTCTTCTGACTTTGTTTAAGTTCTTTGTGGATGATTGCAATTCCTTTTTGAGATAGCCACTGACCCATGTTCCTCAAGGGTGGTTTTAAATATCATATGGGATAATATATATGAAAGTTCTTTTCAAATGATAAGGCAATATACATATATGAATCTTATTATCTTTGACCATCTGACCTTGTATACTAATTCTTGGGGCTCTTTAAGTCCAATCTACCAAGGGTACCACTAAAGAACTTTCTTAGTCTCTTATTAAGGTCAATTTGCTTATACCTTTATTACCCTTCTGGTTTCCCAGGTTGGAGAACTTTCCAGAGTGAAGCAGAGGAGGCAAGGAAGGTGATTTCTCTTCTGCAAAGGTGACTGAAAATTAGCCTTCTTATCTTATTCCGTTTGTTAGCAGAGTCTAACAGTTTCCAAGGCTTCAGTGGATTGATAGTGGGAGGAAAAATCTTCAGAGTCAGAATTTGAAAGTCTTGGCAGAGGGATAAAAAGTAAATTTTGAGTTTGAGAAGTAGGGAAATGTGAAAGAACAATATGCCCTGGGGTCCTACCTTTGTCAGACCTGCCAGGGGCCCATATTTTGCTCTGGTCCTGGATGTAGCTTTGTACCTCCTATCTCCTGCAGTCCCCTGGGCCAACATCCTCTTTTGTCAACTGTTATGTCCAGATCCCTCCTCGGAGGTGTATAATACAGCAACTGCTGAGGTCAATTGGCTGCTATTCCGGGAGGTCCTGGAAGAAACCACTCTGCCTGTGTCCTCTTTGGCCTCTACAGCTCCTGTGACAGAATCATCATTCTCTCTCTCCCCTGCCTTTTCAGCAGTCTCTCCAGGACACCTAACATGAGCCTCTCTACATGTGCCTTCCCCACCACCCTCCACTTCTTACTTAATCCAGTTATGGCTTCAGATGACTGTCTTTCACCCTTACCACAAGGTTACTCTTTGCTAGTAGTCTTTTCCTCCTTTGTACTCTTATTTCCCAGTACACCATTCTCCACCCCAACCATTTGCCTTTCCCTCTCTCTCACAACATGACACTCAGACAGCAGATCCTGATCTCCAACCAGAGGCCATTTTATCTCGAATGTCAACTTCTCCTTTACCCCTATCCTTTCTAAGACATTAACACCTTACTAAATTTGTCTCAAGCAGTGAACTCCACTGATTCAATTGCTTCTCATCTGCCAACCTTGTCTGTGTCATCACCTCCAGACTGTATGTTAACTGTGACTCAATCTAAATCTATTTCCATCTGAATGAAGCCTATTCCAGAGAACTCATCTTCAGATAACCCTGGTCAGCTGTGCACTTATGTCCCAGCAATCAGAGGCTTTGATCATTCAAGGCTATCAATTTCAGAATTCTCTTGGTGGCAGGCTGATGCCAAGAACATAGCCTTCCCTACTTTACCATACTGTGATTTTCAGTGAGAGTACGTTTCCCTCCATTTACCAGAGACTTGTCACTGGGGAGACTCTGATATCAAGAACACTAAGGCAAGTGGCCTTTCTTTCCCAAGCCTTAATATCCAAGCACTCTTGGAGAGAATAAAAAAGAGAAAGGCTTTCCAGATTTTAGAGAAAAAACAAAAGAATGAGGATCTACTTTCAAAACAAATGCGATCAGAATATCCATGGACACCATCACGTAATTTATTGCAGCCGTTTAATGGACAGGACATCACAGCCTGCAGAACCAGCTGCAACACTGAAGGCAAATCTGAGCAGCTGAGCATTTGTCAGAAGATCTTATATGTCAAAACTTTGGGGGAAATTTTGCAGCAGAAATACAGCCAACTCTTCTGGGGCCTTCCCTCTTTGCATACTGAGTCACTAGTGGCTACTGTTCTGCTTTCCAGCAGTAGTTTCCCACTAAATACTCACTTTGTCTCATTCAATGGATTCTGTAATCCTTCTGCAGTACAGGTACGAGATTAAGTATCTCCACTATGTCCTCCTTCCATCACCCTTTTCTCCCCAATGTACATTCTCAACCCTTACCTCAAACCAAGTTCCGATCTCAGCCTCTACCTTTCACTCAGACCCAGCCCCAGGTTCATCTTCCATCCTGTCTCTCAGTCCCACCATCTTCATCTCCATCCCCAATTAGGGACTTCAGAGTGTTTTTTTCATAGATCTCAGAAAGGAGCAGATGCTCATGTATGCACTGAAGATCAGCAACTGGACTGGATTGTGTTACAGAGCAAAAGCAAAGTTTGTGGGGTTTAGCCCCTGTGCTCCAAAAATCTCAAGGAGCTATTTGTCCTCAAACTCCCCAAATCCCATTGGCCAGCCAGTCATCCCAGGTGTGTGTACCATTTCTGTCCTTCCGGGCCATCTTTGTGTCATCAGTGAGTCCAGGAGAAAGAGGAGTTCCATGTTCCAAGGAAGTTCATCCCATGCTGCAGCCTCCACCTATGGGATCCAGAGTCTAGAACTGATAGAACCTCAATGTAAATTAACAGAACTATCCCAGCAGGAAGGCAGACATGCTTACTCAAAACAGTTTGAAGTACAGGGCCAGAACAACAGGGATCTAGCGGAGACTGAATGGAGTCTCTTAGGAAGTTTCCACGTGAGGGTTCCAGCAAACTTTCACCTAAGGAAGCACATGAGGAGGAACCTTGGGCATATTGTAGGGAAATGCCCAGAAGATAGCACGGAAAGGATCTCAACATGCTACCTAGTGAAAGATTTGGATGTTGCCTCTGAGGCAAGAAACTATGTGTGTCACTCAAGGAATCACATAGGGAACGAATTATTAAATTTCTTAAGGAATGACATATACCAGAGTAAGATGAAAAGCATTCTTAGATTACATTTGAGTAGGAAGTTTTGGCAAATTACTATGTGTAGGATCCCTGTAGGCATGCATTGTTGATGGCTGGCTGATGGCAACATATTGCCACATTCTGGGAGTTCTCAGATGAATATGGACAACACAAGTTTGGGAAACACACTGGTGAATACATTACACTGCCAGATCACCACTCTATAGTCTTTTTTCTTGATTCTAATATGTAACAGATGCTAGAATCCCATAGTATAAGGTTTTCGGTAAGTCAAAATTGGGGCCTACCCCTCAAGGTTCTTCAATTCATAAAATTCTATATGTTGAGAGAATTTAAAACCTGCCATCTTCCCCAAGTTGATTTCTCCTTGTCAGTTGTCCATATTTCTGGGGTGTCATCCAAAGCTGAGTTTCTAAGACCTTTGAGGGAATATCCCAAACTTCTCATGGAAACAAGGTGAGAACAATAAATTCAGTCTCCCTCCAGAACTGTCCTCTCTCTGATACCTCATCTGTGGTCAGTGAAGTACAGAGGACCCCATAATTACCCTTTTCTGATACCAAACAGGAGTTTGAAGAAAATGTTCAGAGGATTAAAGATATTAGGCAGACTCTTCTCCCTGTTACACACAGCATCATAGACAAAGTGAGTCAGAGTGAGATTGTACTAGATAACAGATGCAGCCCAGAGGTATCCACAAGGCAAGATGGGTTTGAGCATGTGCCAAGGGATGTGGATTGATTTTCAGTCACAGAGTAGAAATCATTCAGGGTCAAAGGGTGGTGGGGCAGAACTTAGAACATTTTTCCATGTCCGATGCGTACAGGGAGATATTCAAGGCTGAGGAGCTGCATGTTATACAATCAGAGTCTGGTAACATCTTGATAACCAGAGAGTCCCAAATGATATGTGTCAATGCTAATAAAGTAGAAACTACTCTGAACACCAAATTCCCCACCACAAAAGGAACAGTTTCCAAAGATTCCATACTATCAGACCTTAGAAGACAGGACCTTAGTGAGTTAAAGTTTCAACTGCAGAGGGGGAAGTACAGCCAGGCCCAAGGCCAACCCTCTGACATGCCCCTTGCCTCAGATAACTTGACTTCCAAGTCTACCAATTCATGCTCAGGGTGTCTCTGGAAGGGGCATGGGAGCTTCTCAGGTGCTGCATGTCCACTTCGAAGAGAGTAGGATCAGCAGGAAGCAGCAGCGGGAGACCCTGGTTTCTAAGTAAGTCATAAGGAAGTGTCAGGATAAGAATGTCCCGCCATATGCAAAGAGAGATGACTTCAAAGCAGGAGAATATGGAAGTAAGTGTTCTGAAATGGGGACATCTAAAGCCCAAAAGTAGAGTAATCTTCTTAAGGATAGAAGATTAGAAGACAACTCCCCATCTCTGTCACAGAATGAACAGGTTTCCCCTAAAAGTTGTCTCAGAAAAAAGATGAGGCAATTTTTAAAGTGGATTGATTTCAAGAGAAAAAACATAGAGCAGGAAAGTTCCCTGTAAAAATTTAAGTTCACATTAACCTTTGGGGAGCACCAAGACTCACTTGGAAGTGTACCAATCTTTGTAAACCATGAGTCTCCTGAAGGTCTTGAACTCATAACAGCCATTAGGAAGATCTTAGAGGAGAAACTGGTATGTAAGTGTGAACCCAAGACCTTGGAGCTAAATCGGCAGGAGGAATTTCAGTCCCAGGTAAAGCTTAATAAAGCTCATGTCTCCAGTGATGGGGCTTATGCTTGCTGTGAGTACAGCAAGGGGAGTAGGCAAGTACCAAGTCCAGTAGAGCAGAATCGACCTCAGCTGAAGAGAATTGTGTTAAAAACACTAGACAGGCCAGAGATAGGAGCAGACATCTCCTGAAAATCATGACATTCAAGGACAAGGTATTATGCCAAAGTCAACTGCCTTCCCCACACTCCATGGAGCCTATGGCCAGTCTCAGCCCCACCTACATGCATCAAATGTGCAAGGTCCCTTCGGTCACCCTCACCCCTAATGACAGCATTGTGTTAAAAGATATGACTCTTCTATTCAGACAACAAACATTTCTTCAGCACTTCCAGGAGAAAACATTTCCCCAAAGTAATTAATCCTAATTGAGAATGCCCCACATTTTTATGCCAACATATCCTCTGATGAGAACACTATCTAAAACAACCAAGAATATTGATCCTCCTCAATAAATGTTTCTTTTAATAGAGAGTGGTGTTTTCTGTGTACTGTACAGGGGTGTGGGTTTTGGCTATCCCAGACTTGTACACAGGGAAAGGAAGGAGTTCAATTCTCACTGATTTCCTCTTGCTTTTAAGAAATGATCAGGTCCCTTGTGGGAAGCCTGACAATGTCCTTATTAGTTTGATCCTGGCATCTTTTATTTCGCCCTGTGCAGATGTCTTGTATTTCAAATTACTTTTTAAAATAGGAAGTACGTAAAATTTACTCTAAAAGCTCTCAGGTCATTTCAAAGTGAGAAAACAAAGTCCAAAATGTGGCCTAAACTTTCTTTTTGTCTGCTTCCTTATTATGTACAACTATAAAGTGGGATTAAGTTAGTTTGACATAATACAGCCCCAAATCCCCCTTGTTGTCTCCATAAAGTTTTGGAATTGGAAGTGTTGGGGGTGTTTAGGCCCCGAGGTTGTGGTAGGAAGAAACCTTCCTCTTGAATCTCTTGGTGATAATGTCACCTGCTTCTGGAACCTTTCTCTACCTCATGAAGTTTCGGGTGATGTTAGCCACTGTCTAGCTTGTGAAAAATGGATATGAATGAAGATGGATAGCAGTTCACTCTTCCCCTTCCCTATCTTCTTATTGGAGCTCTGACAAGGATCAAGCACATAAATATTTTCTGAAAACAGCGGCTTACTTTCACTTGGAAAAGTTGCTGATTACAGAGTACCTCACAAGTAGGTGGTCATTGAGTGGACTGTATATGCATGGGTTTTGCTATTATGGATACTGCATTGGGATTGGGAGATTCTAGGATCTGAGTGAATCCTGCTGAAAAATCTGGTATGTGTGGGGTGTTAATCTGTCTGGAAATCACATTCTTGGCTCCACACTGAGGTCTTCTTGGTTTCAAAAGCCACTGGAAGAATGAAAAGGGCTGCTGTGCAGGGTTCATAGGACATTGAACTTGATAGTATTATTGCAAGATCAAGAGATCACTTGGCCATCACTTGTAGAGACTGTCATCTGTTAGCTACTTAGAATCTGAGGGAAAAGGAGGTAGAGAATAAGGAAAATATAAGAGTAGGAAAGGGAAAAACAAAGGAGAAGGGAAAGAGTGACTTCATCATCCCTATTCATGACCCCACCCTAGCCATCCAGTTCACCCAATGCTACTTTACCTAGGCCTCACCTTCTGGACGCTAATAAGGGATTTGTAGAACAAAACGATATATCATTCCAGCATACAAGTATGTGAGATTAGTTGTTAAGCATGAAGACAATATCTGCAGAAATATCGTTAGGGACATTATCTCTCTATTTGGTGCTGGCATTCTATCCATGCTACATCTTATATCAAAATATTAGTAGTTTGGAGGTGCTTTATTTAATTATCATTGTGCAGCGGATATCCAAAAACCTACTATCTTAAAAACACCACATATTATATCAGCATTTTCTGGGGTCAGGAATCCAATCTTACCTGGATTCTGCTTCAGCATCTCTCAGTTGGATGAAATCATGATCTCATCCAAAGGCTTGATTAGGGAAGGATTATTTTGTACCTACTTGTGTAGCTATTGGCAGGATCCAGTTTCTCATGGTCTATGACACTAAAGGACTCAATTATTTGCTGGAGTTGGCGGGAGTCCATCCTCAGTTCCTTGTTATGTGGACTTCTCCAACATGGCAACTGGCTTCATCAAAGCAGGACAGTATGCCAGCAAGACAGAAGTTAAAATCTTTTGTAAACTAATAATGGACATGACACTTAAAAATTATATTAGGAGTAAATCATGAAGTCTAGTCTACACTTAATGGGTGGGACAATTGCACAAGGGTGTGAATATCAGGAAGCGGGGATCATTGGAGATTTTTTTTGAAGTTTTATTAGTAAAAGGGTTTCTCTTTAGATATCCCACTCAGTTCACTGAAGCCAAAATTGCCATGGTGCCAAGTTGATTCTTATCCTCATCCACATCCATGTCTTCAAAATCAAAATTATTTACTGGCCAAGTAAAGTGGTTGCGGGTGAGAAAAATATTAAAGGGGTACATCCAACAAAGGAGGGGTAAATGACGGGGTGGTAGATATATGGTGTGAGGGTATCGTGAACGGTGAAATAAAATGAGCCTTAGAACAACTTGAATTATCACTGCCAGTATTCAGACTTAGAGGCAAAGGAAAAAATTAGGTGCAAGGTGACTTGAGGCTTCACCTCAGTTTCTCCACTCCACTGACCTAGCTCCCAGACCACAGGCCTAAAGTAGCAACCATCAGTTCCCATACAGATACCCAAACTTACAGAGGAAGCAAACCCACAGATTATAAGATTGAATTTCTACTCCTTGATGGTGTTGGACATTAGAACTCTGGTGGTGAGTGTGGTGTGATACACATATATCAAATTCAATATACTGAAAATCATATAGCAATGAAAACAAAACAATAATTATAAAAATAATTTCTACTCTTAATGCATTAATACGGCAAACATGATTTCAAATTTGGTTCTTACAACTTGAACATGAGAGACTGTACTAACCAATTAATGAAAAAGCCACACTAGAAACTCAGAGCACATAACTCCCATTTTGGGGTATTTTTCATGTTTTGTTACTTAGGGACTTCTAACCAAGAGAGATGTGGCAGAGGATGGGAACCAACTGAGTTACTGACCTGGGGTCACAAGTCGTACTAGGTGCTCATTTCTTCCAATCAAATATTAGATGAGCCAATGACACAGAATTTTCATACTCAGAACCTGTTCAAATGAGGTGGTAGCACCATCTAGGAAGGATCCTACACTCCTGTTCTGCTAAAGGAAAGGACTATTTTCCTTTCCCCTGTTTCCTATTTATATGGGAAATCAAGACTCATAAAAATCAGGGAGGTAAATTAGCTGAGATGAGGGTCATTTTCTCTGAAAAAGATTTCATGTGCTTTGTGCCCACACTCAGGGATCGCAATGTTGTGGGATCATGGAGGCTGGGGGCGGCGGGGTCTCACTTACATGATGTGGTGTCTCAAAGATTGTCATTGACATAAAATGCAGTGGGATGGACTACCTGAATTTTACAACCTAAAATTCTACTCTAAATCCAATATTAGGACAAATAAAATGTGTGAATTGACAGATAACTTGATGTGAACTGGACATAGGTTTGCCAAGTAATCCAGATTACAATGTCAGGCACTATGAATTTCTCTGGTGCCAGGTGCTGCCTCAGTGGATCAAATCCCTTGAGGCAGCTATCATAAGAATGGATTAACATTGAAAACTATGGCCCAATCTGAAGTCTCAATGAAGGGGTCCAGGTTATGAGAATGGATTCTTGAGGCCTCTTTTCTAGACCTTTCATTGACTAATGATAAGAGCCTAAATTAGGCTTATTTTCCTGGGGTCATAAGGATATCTGATCTTCATTAGGGAAGCCAAATAGCAGTTCAAGCACTTGTGGAGGCTGCCTCCTATTTCTCCCAGGAGACCCACAGTCCACTCCTTTATTTGGGCATGGGATCATGGACAGAGGCAGGGAAGGAACCGATTATTGCAAGTTTAGCATTGCTTCACTATGGGAGGGAGGTTGGACTGACAACGACAAGAGTGGATAACTTTCCTCTGTGGGGATTCCGTTCAGTTTTAGTCAGCCTTCAGGTGAAGCCCCATAACTTACCAAGCTATTGAAGGCTATTTCTACTCTTGCCAGAGGGGGTTTCAGAAGGAATAAAAGTTAACTTTTTCCCTTTTGCTTTGCAGAAAGTTCTGAGCCTTTTGTCTCAGGGATTATTAATGGTTGTCACATTTTCTGACCCGAAACAGAAGGTGTGAGGCACTTATTATATAGTACTGTCCAGGTACTCACCCATGTGCAGGAGACTTTAGGTGGATGTTCCCAGGAGAGAAGAGAGACAGGAATTGACATAGGTGCTGGGTTGAAAAAGAGAGAGTTGCCTAAAAGTAGCAGGGGCTCCAAGGAATTGAAAATATGGATGTAAAGATGAGTTCCTTAAGTGGATGGATTCTGTGTGCAAATCCTCTAAAAGACAGTACAAGTTTTTAAGGGATAAACTGATGTTTGCTGAAATGATTAAATCATCGAGTCCCATTATCTTGGGAGCTGCAACAAAACATTGTCAGAGAGACTTGTGGTTACTGGCCTTTCAGTGGACTAAATGAGCTTGGACAATGAACATCCCAGTGGTAACCATAGACTCAAGCTGAAAGGCTCTTTCCTACATATTTGTTTGACAGTGAATACTAAGCAAAAGGCCCTCAGAAGTGACTAATATTTGATACCTTTTTTACCCTTTAAAATGGGGACTTTGAGCTTGATTTAGTTTTATTTAGAAAAATTAGATACTACTAGTTATACTTCAGTGTTGTGGAACAAATTTATGCCTTTATGTATATTATCCCATTTAATCTTTACAACCCTTTGAGGTAGATTTCTTTATCAACTTTTATAAAATGACTATCTTAAGGAAAGAGAAGATAATATATGGAAGAGGGAGCAGGAGATGGAGAATCCCATTATATTGCCAAGGATTATCTGGATGTAAGTGAAAGCAAATACAATTCCACTGACTTATAAAAGAGGCCCTATTGACACAGTTACAGCTAAGTTATTCAGGTAACCCCAGTTACTCCCAGAGGGAGCAAGATTGGCCTTAGGCTGCAGGGTTCACTCTGGGGCTCAGTTCATGTCATCCTGATTTAGTCCCTAATCATTTCTTGGCTCTGCATTCTGGGCTGGCTGCAGTATAAGACTTTCTGACTGACAAGTTTGCAGCTATATCCTCAAAGCTTCAGGAGCAACCAACAATGAATTTTCTCTCCTATTAATCCTTTCAAGAGTTCCAATTGTGCCTTATTGCCTCTAGTTGAGACATGCCCATCCCAGACCAATCATTATTGCATGAAATGATAGTTTTTGCTGAGCTCGTTATATACTCAACCACAAAATAAGAGTATTGGGGAAAGACAACTCCACTTGCTCCATGGACTGAGACTAAGAATGGGGTTAGTTGCCCAGGGAGTAAAAGAAGGACTATTTTTAGGAGAAAGAATGCTGGGTGTCAAAACAAAAAATAAAAATAAAAATAAATGTACAGGTCCACTCTCACACTTTTTTAAAAAAAAAGTCTTGCCCTTTATTGCACTGCCCCATTTCGACTTCTTTGTCTAGAGTCATGCCATTGATTGAAGCTTAGAGTTGCAGGAAATGTCAATTTTGTAGAGGCTTAGGGAGGGAAAGTGGTAGGGTGGTGCTCAGGACAGAGAACTTGAAGTGGAAGGAATCAGTTAGAGGCCTCAACATCCAGGTAGATAGACTACGCATTAATTAAGGCTCTCACAGCCAACCCCCTTTCATTTTAGAGCCCTTCATGTCTAGTCTAGAAGAGTTATGGACATATCCTAGAATTCATCACCAGTAAAAATTTGCTTTCTGTGAAAATGAACTATGATGGTTACCTAGGTTTAAGAGTGTAGAAAGTGTTTGTAAGAGTGTGGGAAGGGTTTAGAGGGGAGTAGGAAGGGTTTATAAAGCCTTAAAATATATATAAATAATAAAATAAATTATAACGCTGCTACTTAGCGGATTTTCACCTATCGTGGGGGTCTCTGGAACGTAACTCCCGGGATAGGTGAGGGATTACTGTGGTTTGCTTTCTGACAACTTCTCCACACTTTCCCGTCATTGCGCAGGGGAAGTCATTAGATGGGAAGTTTACATCATAAAAACTCCCCAATAACAACAAAGCCCCCCAAACCATGCATTTCAACCCTTCTTTCATTGCTCCTTCTATTATACTGAAAGGTTTCCCTCAGTTGCCTTCCTTAATCTTCTCAAGGTGGGATCTGTTTTGTTTTCCAATATAGAACACTTTTCACACAGTGAATATTTGACTTAATTATTTACCTTTCCAGAAGACTGAGACTTTTGTCTACTTCATGGCAGCATTGTGTGTCTGACTCAAAAACCTTCGTGGAGGTGGTTTTCTAACGGTTTTCTATGCTGAGGCCCCACCCAGCATTCTCTGGGGGCGGGGCCACATCGAGGGGGTGGGGCCGCTTTGAGGGGTGGGGCCCCTTCAAGGGGAGGGGCCTTGAGAGACTGCTGTTGGGCATCTTAATGGCAACATGCCTCAGATGTCTTACCTCAGGCTTCTAGTTCCTGTCCCCCATCGCTGCTGCAAGACAAAAGCTGAGATTGACTTCAAAGACTAGTTTCTGGCGAAGGTTTCTGGAAGCTCCAGTGATCTTCCCCTGACCTGCTTGAAGGATCCCAACCTCGTCGTTTGTCATTTCCATTCCTGCTAGCCAGTCCTTCAATCCCATCAGCCACCTACCCACATTGCCTCACATGAGTCTGTGACCTCAGAAGACACTCAGATGCCTGGGAACAAGGATGTGCCTGTGGTATTTCGTCCACCTTTCCCTTGAATACTCGACCGAACTCCACGGAGGTGATCATAGTAATATATACAGTAATATTAACCACAATGAAGGCTTCACCTTGCACTGGTTTTATGACCTTGCACAAGAAATCTGTTTCATCTGTTATATCCAAAGATACTTTTATTAATAGAGTTGGTGCTGAGAACTGGAAGGAACAAGAGTGTTAAATAGTGCTAAGGGCATATGCTAAGGAATGGGGGTGCAGGGTTGGGGACTGATGCAGTTACCACTTGGGCCTGCCAGTCTCCAGAGTCCCGGGCCTTGGAAGTATCTGCACTGATTGGTGCAGTTAGACATTATGGCACCAGGCCATACACTAAATTAAGTAGTCATCATTCCTGATTCTCTGCAGGGCCTCTGACTAGCAGGATGCTCTAAGAAGTCAACAAGGGTTTTAAATCCTGCTGGGACCCAGTCTAGTAGGAAGAATTGATGGAAACCCTAGGTGAAGGTCTATTTAGGAAGGCCCTGACTTCAGGGGACCAAGGGCAGAAGCAGAACCATTTGTCACTACTTGCAAGATCCAGAAGTGCAGGTTTGTGAGATTCTTCAGTAGTCAGGTCTTCAGGCTTTCTTTTTCTTTCTTTCTTTTTAAAATAGAAATATCATTGGTTTATAACAGGTTTCAGGTATAGAGACTTACATACCGACAGCTCTATTTACTACATTT
>RJWH01009114.1:0-25027 GCA_004363575.1 Solenodon paradoxus | reverse complement strand
ACCTCCCCCTTTCCCTCCCCATTCTCCTCTGCTCCCTCCTCTTGCTTCTCTTCTCTCTCCTTTTCTCTCCCCCTCATCCTCTTTCCTCCTCCCCCTCGCCCCTCCTCTTCCCGCTTCTTCCCCTCTCCTCCTTCCCCTCCTCCTTCCTACTCTTACCCAGTGGGAGAACAGAAAAGGCCCCTGCTCTTTCCCTGCAGGACCTAAGAAGGGGACAGGAAGGCAGCATGGCCACAAGATGGCGCTGCTGCTCCTGGCGCAGCTTTGCTGGCTCCAGGGTCTCCTCGTCCCTCTGCCCTACCCTCCACCCCCTCCACCCTTCCCTCCATGCGTCAAGCATCTCCTCATGTGTGAGCCAGGACAGGTCAGGCCACGAGTCTTCAGCAACTCACTGAGTATTCATTCAACCAACATTTTTGCTTTTTTAAGGAAAATTCAGGCAGGAAGAGTTTATTGGTTGTTCTCCCAACTCTGGGTCTTGAACCGGCAACCTTGGGTTGTATGTGGACTGTGCCCAGTTGTACTAGACCGTTAGGCCACCAGGGGACGCCCTTCCCCATCTTTTTTTTTTTTTTTTAAGGAAAATTGTAGGCAGGATGAAGACCGGCAGCCAGACAGGCAGAGAAGAGAAAGCAGCATTTATTTATTTTTTCAGCTCTTCATTTTAATTGCTGTTCCCTCCTCACTCCAAGGTGAGGTGCAACCCAGGTCCTTGGGATGCACATGGACAGCGCTGGTGGACCTAACCGCTATTCCACCAGGGCACAGCTCAGCCAGCATTTATTAAGCGCTTGCTGGTTGCCAGGCATGGGCGGTCGCCCTGGGAACCCAGTCCAGACCTGACTCTCACATCATGCATAGTCAGGTGGGGAGATGGGTCAGGAACCAAAGCGGCCCTGTTAAAACTCTCACAATCTGGAGCCCCTGGGTGGAGTGGTGGTTTGGTCAACTGCCTCCTGTTCAGCCCACGTACATCCCAAGGATCTGGGTCCGTGTGTGGGGTCTGGGAAACCACCAAGATATACAACTAAATGAAAATGAATAAAGCACTTCTCTCTCTTCCTGCCTTCCTGCCTACTTGCTTTCATTCCTAACTGCACCTTTCCTTTGGAAAAAAAAAACCTCACAACAGGTTTCAGACCCCCAAGGGGTGGGCCTCCCCCAAAAGAAAAAGCATCTCACAATTCAATAGCATTTTAACCATTAAAAATCTTTCCCACCGTGAAAAACCCTAACAAACCATCTTTTGTAACTGCCTTGGTATGAATCGATTAATTTTTTGCTTCTGATTTTGAAACAAATTAAAATGAAAGCATATGTGAGCCCTGTGGGGCCTGGATTGCTTGTGTGTGAGGAATGAGCCTGGTGACCAAGCCTGTGCTGGAGGGTATACAGGCACCCAGGTGCAGGCGGGTGATCCTGGAAGGCTTCCAGGAGGCGGTGATGGGCTATATGGAGTTCAGAGAGATGAATAGGAGCCCATCCAGTGAAGGAACTAGAGAACTGTTCCAGGCAGAGGGAACAGAGAATGCAAAGGTGCAGCATGAGGCTGGAGAGAAGAACTGGCCAAGGGCAGAGCCGGGGAAGGTGACAGGGAGAAGAGATGAGACAGAGTTAGGTCAGCCAAGGCCAGGCTGACAGAATTCTGGGGGCATCGGGGAGCCACAGAAGTTTCTTGAGCTGAGTCAGCAAGGGCTGCTTAGAGCATTTGAAAGTTCTCTTGGGTTCCCTGTTGGATAAAGGAAGCCACGAGGAGGAAAAGGAGACCCTCTGCTTCAGGTAAGTCTTTAAACAAGGGAAGGACACGGAAAGAGGGGAGCAGGAGACAGTCCAAACATGGTTAATGCTTATTCATTCAGAAACTGGACTGTTTAATTTTTATTGTGATAACTGATTTACAAAGTTATATGCTTTCAACGTGCAGGTTCACTCTTCATCAAATACATGAGAACACACCCAGTCCAACCCCCAATTATCATCAGTCCTCCCCTCAGTTCACTAAACCCACAACTCCTTGCTCCCACCCAACTTCCTTCCCCACTGGTGACCTCAGTTCTGTTGTCAGAGTCCAAGGGTTGGTATGTGTTCTGTCTGTTCCTTTGCTCTATTTCCATATCTTCCACAGATGAGTGAGATCATCTGGTGTTCGTCTTTCTCCTTCTGACTTATTTCACTGAGCTTCTTTTTCATGGCTGCGTAGTATTCCATTGTGAATCTAGACCACGCCTTCTTTTCCATTTATCTGGCAATGGGCACTTAGGTAGTTGCCAATTCTTGTAAATTATCCTGCAGTAAACAAGGGGGTGCAGATATCTCTGTGAATTAGTGTCTTTGAGGTAAATACCGAGTAGTGGGATGACGGGAAAGTATGGGATTCCCATTCAGTACTTTGAGGACACTCCATCCTGCTTTCCATAAGGGCTGTACTGACAAACACTCCCACCCACCGTGTAAAGGGTTCCCTTTTCCATGGCATCCTCATCAACCTTCTTGTTTCTAGTCTTTGGGAGAACAGTCTCTCAGGTGTGAGGTGATAGCTAATGGTTTGGATTTGCATACTCATTCAGGAAGTGCTTATTAAGTGCCTCTTGGGTGCCCTGCTAGGGACAGCGAGCTCCCCACAGATGTCCTAGTGGGGGCAGCAGACCCTGAACAGAACTTGAAACAACACTTTATAGTATTCAGTTACATGTCACTTAACACCAGGACCTGCACTGAAGAATGAGTCGTTGGGCGATGTTATCATCATGACATGTCACCAAATGTAATCACACACCTGGCTGGTGGGAGCTTCTGCACCCCCAGGCCTGTGTGGACCCCGTCATGTATGCAATCTGTTCTTGACCAAATTGTCGTTAAGCCACATGTGACTGTATATGAGTGACGGAGAGAAATACAGGAGAGGAGGTGGGGCTCAGGATGATTTCTTTTAAAGGAAAGGTGCAAGCAGGAATGAAGGAGCACAGGCAGGCAGGAAGAGAGAGGAAGAAGAAGCACCTTATTTAGTTGTTCATCATGGTTGTTCTTTCCGGCTCAGGATGCAAACCCAGGTCCTTGGGATGTATGTGGACTGCGCTATGGCCAGAGGCAGTTGATCAAACCACTACTCCACTGGGGGTGGGGTGCCAAGATGATTTCTAATTGTAAATAAGTTGGATGAGGAAGACCTCACTGAGGAGGTGGAATCTGAGCTGAGACCTGGAGGAGGGGAAGCTGTTGAACTCACACTATGACTCTGGAGGAGGTGAGCTCAGGGCACAGCACACAGCATGTGCAAAGGCCCTGGGGCAGCACTCTGCCTGGAGGTGAACAGTGAGAAGGCCGGTGTACCTGGAGCAGGGCCTGGTGGAGGACTTGACTTTTTACCTGGAGGAAGTTGGGAGCGCTGGAGGTCTGTGGGCCGATGAGACCTGACTCCAGTTGGGACGCCTTGCTTGAAGGCCTGAGAACACAGAAGCATTTGGGGAACCTCAGGCACTGGGCTCAGGAGCAGGGCTGACCTCTTGGGGAAGGGGCAGAGGCCTTGGGCATTTTTGGTGGGGGTAGTGGGGAACAGCTATTATATTCAGACAAGGACAGTTTCCTTCTGCTCTCTGGGGAAGGAGCTGGTGCCTTTGGGGTACAGGGAAGGGCAGGGATATTGGGGATAGATGAGATGGCCCAGTGTGCAGCGATTTGGAGTACAATTGGAGAAATCAGAGAGAAAGGTGAACGGATCATAGTTCAGATGGTGAGTCTGGGGCTGGGAGCCCAGCCTGGGGTTAAGGGTACAGCAAAGTCCTTTCTTGAGCTTGAGGCCCACAGAGGAGCAAATCCGGGGGGTGTTGTGGGGGGCACTTGAGAGAGTTCTTTTGTCTCTTCCTGCACCGCTGGCCAAGATTACAGATTTCTGAACTAAAACTCCAGTCCCGTGTTAATTTCTGAGACCCGGTAAATGCCTTTAGCATAAGTATGTCCCCAGTGTGGCAAGGGCTATACTTATGCTAGAAACCGGTTCTGAATTTGCCTCCCTCCTTCCCCGCTGTGGCTCCAGCCAGTGGGTGGACAGCCTGACCAACGGGGGTCTGCTGCCCAGAAGGCAGACAAGACCAGGTTTTTGTCTCAGGAGAGGATCGCTACAGGAAGCCGGGGTCTTTTAACATGCAGGTCCTGGCCTGTCCCCGCCCCCGGCCTGCGTGGCGCCAGCTGTCCGCTGCCCCCTGCGCCGCGGAGGAGGCGGTGGCGGCGGGTTGGGGGAGGGGCGCGGCTCTGAGGTCCACTGACCCCTGGACGAAACCTTCCCTCCCCTTCCGTCTCCTCCCCTCCCCAGCCAGAAAGGTCCCCCTGGGCACCCCCAGGTCCCCTAAATGTTGGGCCGGGGTCCACACAGCAGGGAGGCATCCACCTTGCATTTGGTCACCAGACCCTGGTGGCCCGGTCCCGTTTGGGCTGGACATCTAAGGATCCTGACCCTTGTGTGAAGTCCCCCAGGCAGAGCCGGCAAGTTCCTGGTGAGAACATACCAGAAAGACAGACAAGGCCTGGGGCCGCTAACCAGGAGGAGGGCCCTGGGGCTTGAGGCCACGCCCCTCCCCACGAGGCCCGCATTGAGTAGGCTGGTCGGGGTGGCCAGGCCTGACAATCGGGGCCTCCGCCTCTGGGTACCAGGATGTTGGCAGGGAAGGGACACGCTGTCCTTGGATCAGCTCCTTTGTTGCCCGTGCCACGAAGTGGGGGGGACTATCGTCCTAGTGACCAGCCCTTTCTCCCTACATTCCCCTCCCCAAAGTCACTAGAGCTGAAAATTGGGGGCACCTCGGGGCTCAGTCTGGAGAGGGTCTCCGTCTTGAGAGGGTCTCCGGGCTCCAAGGGTGACAAAGGGGCCCCTCCCCCAGCCGGTCTGCCCGCTGGGCGCATGCGTGCGGGACCAGCGGTCACCCCCTTTGGGATTGGAATGCCGGAGGTGGGGGGGGGACATTCCCAGGGGGGCAGAGGAGAGCTGCCGCCCCCCCTCTATCCGCCTCTCCATTTGTCCTTTGTCCCAAGTTGGAAGTTACAGCTGCTGAGGGCGGCTTTGGTGTGTGCATGGCGGGTGGAGATAGTTATTTTGGGGGTGGGAGGCGCCTCCACCAAGGGCAGGAAGTGGGGGCCCCAGCTGTGTTCCCCCGTTGGCCCACCTGGCTTGGTGGGCGCCACCAGCCACCACCGCACAGGAAGCCTTCCCAACGACCGCCCGTGTGGTCCAGAATCTGGGCAAGGGAAGCAGCCAGCGGGGAGGGCACAGGGCCCCACCGTTGCTGCGAGTCAGAATCTTCCAGAAGACCCCAGCGGGGGACCAGAGAGCCTGCGAAGTGACTTCAGAGGCCAGTGAGACACAGTAACCTGGTTTCTTCAAGAGGAGGGATGTTGAATCAATCCTACCGTTACAGATAGGGAAACTGAGGCAGGAAAGGCGTGACTCGCCCAAGGTCACAGGCATATAATCCGCAGGGCTGGAATCTCATTCGCATTTGCTGTCAGTAACTCATCACCAGCCTCCAACCCTGTGATCATAGGGACCAGGGTTCCCAGCCAGGGCAATTCTGCCCCCAGGGGACGCCGGTCAGGTCTGGGGACAGCTGAGGTTGTCACACTTGGGGTTTTCAAGTGGGTGGCGACCAGAGATGCTGGTCAAGACCCCACAGTGCCCAGGATAGCCCCCCACAATGAAAGACCTGACTTCAATTGTGCAGATTGTTAAATGTGGGCGCCCCCTGGTGGAGAAGCGGTTGAACCAATCGCCTCCAAAGGAGCGGAGGCCACATACCCCTGAGTTCGAGTCCTGAGTGAGGGGGGAAACAAACAGTGTGAACAACTAAACAAAATAAATAAATGCTTCTTCCTCCTCTCTCTTCCTGCCTGCCTGCTCGCCTTCATTCCTGCCTGCAACTTTGCTTTAAAAACCAAAAAAAATCTTGGCACACCTTTGTGACTCAGTGACTATGGTGTATGATATATAAACCAGGGACCCAGGTCCCAGACGCATGGCCAGGGGAAAGAAAAATCAATTTTTTAAAACACCGCAATATCCCCTCATCCCTGTCCTCACCTGAATCTTGGGACCATTTGTGCCTAATACTCTGGATCCTGGCAAGGTTGTAACCAGGCATCCGGGAATTTGAGGCTCAGAGAGGGATGATCATTCAGCAAGTGTCAACTCCCACCTCAGCCCTTTTTCTTGCGCTTGCCCGTAAGAATCGCAATGCAGGCGCCTCCTGGTGGCCTCACAGTCTAGTACACCCTGGGCACCATCCACCCACATTCCTAAGTCCCAGGTTCAAGACTCGGGGAGGGCGGGGCTCAGCCAATGTGAACAACGAAATCAAAATAGAGAAAATGCTTCTTTCCTCTCTCTCCGCCTGCCTGCCTACTCGCCTTCATTCCTGCCTGCGCCTCGCCTTTAAACACACCAACAAAACCAAGCCGTGGGTAGAGTCTGATAAAACTTTTAATAGTGAAAAGCTTGGGCACCTAATTCTGCAGATCCTGGCTCAAGGGCACTAGGCTCCCTGTCGCCAGAAACGGAGCAGTCTGGGCCCACGGGGGTGCTGGCGATGATAATGGGGACCTTAGCCTTGACCGTGGTCAGGGACCAGGGCAGGTGGACAGTGCCCAGCAGCTCATAGTGGGCGCTCATCATCTCCCCGTCCCGCGGGTGGCTGCTGACGCTCAGCACAGGCGGAAGGCTGAAGGCGCTGAAGATCTTGGTGGTGTTGAAAGGTGAGATGTGCGTGTTGGCTTCCTGGCGGAACAGCTCGCTGCTCTCCAGGCGCGATTTGCGCTCGGCGGTGGGTGTGAAGCCCTCGAACTGCACGTGGGAGTGGAGGGTGAAGACAACCATCCGGATGCACTTGCCCGTCTGGTTGTGGATTTCGGTGGTGAAGAGGATGCGCTCTCCCGGCGCGAAGGTATTCTTCTCCATCTGGATTTTCAGGTAGATGGTGCCCTGGCTGCAGCAATTGTAGAAGACTTTCTTCTTCGATTCTACCAGCGCGGGGTTCTAGAAGGAGGGAGAGGCGGGGTCACCCTAAATCCCGCTTTGCCAGGCAGTTCCCCCGCCCATAGAGCAATCTGGTTCGAAATCCTGTTCCTGGCGCCCTCTGGTGGCCTAGCGGTTTAGTCCCCCGCGGGGCAGTCCCGTTCTAGCTCAAGGCTCTGGGTTCAAGACCCGGGGCCGGCGGCAACCACCAAGATGAACCACGGAATAAAATAAAATGTTCCTCCTCTCTCTCCCGGACTGCCTGCCTCTGCTTGTCTTCATTCCTGCCTGAAAAGAGAAGGCAAGAAAGAAAAGAAAAAAGAAAAGAAATCCAGCATGCGTGCCCTGCCGGAGAAGTCGCTGGGTCAATTGCTTCCAAAGGAGCAAGTCACATACCCCTGGGTTTGAGTCCTGGGCCAGCGGGTGGGGCTGCAGGGGTGGGGGTTAGAGGGTGGGAGGTGCAGGGTGCCGAGAGCAACCAGAGCGAACAACTAAACAAAAATAAAGATGCTTCTTCCTCCTCTCTCTTCCTGCCTGCACCTTTCCTTTAAAAAAATAAAAATAAAACCTTTCCCGGTTTCCATCACAGTTGTCCAAAAGTTTATTTGGACAATCTGGCTCCAAAACCCGACAGGGTTGCAGAACTAGCCCCGGTCTCACCCCTGAACCCCCCGTCTCCCATCTGAACACCCTGCCCCTCTGCCTCCCTGCTGATACTCCAACCAGTCCTGATTTTAACTCTAAAACTCTGCTCAGTCTGGGAAGGAACAGTCTGAGGCATCGTGGCCACAAACTTGTCTGCCTAACATTCCACTATTGCCATGCAGTAGCTTTGCTGTTCTGAATCCATTTTTCTTTTCCAGGCAATTTCCTTATCTGTAAAACAGGCCCAAGAAACCCACACAACCATGGCGTCAGTTCCGGTTTTAATGACGCCCTCGCTGTGTGACCTGGAACAAGTGGCTTGCCCTCTCTGAGCCTGAATTTCTGGAACTGCGGCAATGTCTTCAATGTCTCCATCCAAGACTTAGGGCTTACCCAAGGTATTCGGATTTGAGGAGAAAATAAACGTGAGGGGCTGTGTCTCATGCCAAGAAACCTGGAAAGACGAAATATGTCATCTGCTTCCCTAGATGCTTCCAAATGCAGTGTTGACTCATGAGCCTCCGGATTGCAAATCAGGGGACAGTTTATTGAATGTGTGGCTTGGGTCCCATTTTCCTTTTGATTTGTGAATAAGCTGCTTAGAGATCTGCTGTGAGGTGTATTTAGAATGCTGGACTTTAGTGGACTTTCGGTGACGTCTTGCAGAGGAATCTATACTGCAGTGTGTGTGCATGTGTTCTCTTTAAGGAGGGAGGGAAGGGTGAATGTAGGTGGATGAATGGAGGGATAGAGATGAATGATGGAGGGGAGAGGGACAGACGGATAGTAGATGATAGATGGTAGAGAGATAGACAAGTGGAATGAGGGAGGGAGGGATGGAGGGAGAGATAGAGAGATGAAATAAATACTCTCGAACTCCTCCCCTAGTGACATTAAGTTAGTAACTTGAAATCGGCCACAGCGCCCCCTGGAGGCTCAGACGTTCAGTCAGCACATGGCGTGTAACCCCAAGTGGCAGGTTTGAGACCACAGACGGGGGTTGTAACGGCAGATGTGACCCAATAAATCAATAAAAGTGTTTCTTTTGTCCTCTCTCTTCTTTCCTTCCTTCCTGCTTCCCTTTCTTTATTAAACAAAAGGAAGAAATTGGCCCGCCAGGGTAATGGGCAATCGTTATGAATCCGAGGTGCTCTGTATGGGACCCAGAATTAACAAGGACTCAGCCGTGTCATCGGCATCTAGGAGGGGTCCCCATTAACTTCCGCTCTCTGAAGGACACATCAGAGCTGCACCAACAGGTGGACGTGCTCAATGCTGCTGAATCTGCTCACACACAAAATAGTTCAGAAGCACCCTGGTGGCTTAGCAAATACACCCACTGTGTCCACTGTCCCAAGGACCCAGGTTCATGTCCTGGAGTGGAAAGGGGGGAACCACAGGTTAACAACTAAATGCAATCGATTCAATGAAGATGCTTCTTTCTCCTCTCTCTGCCTGCCTGCCTGCTCCCCTTCATTCCTGCCTGCACCACCCCTTTAAAAAAGAGTTTTTGCTGGGGTTTATTGGTTTCGTTTCATTATATTCCATATAGGAGTGAAACCATCGTATGTTTTTGCTTTTGTTTTTTCTTTCTGGCTTCTTTCACTCAACATGATCCCTTCCAGTTCCACCTAGATTCTTGCCAGGAATCATTTTTTTAAATAGCTACATAGCAAAGCCTCACAGGACACAAGATGATCACTATGGGGGTGTGGGAGGGAGGAGGGAAGGAAAGAGGGCACAGGGTGGGAGGAAAGGGTACTAGAACTTGGGTGGAGGGTGTGATGTGAAATAGAGATTGAGATATGATGTCAATATTAAAAAATGGGTATAGCATTGGGAACACAAGGTTGAATAAATATCACTAATTTTTTAAAAAGAAAAAAAAACAAACAAACAGTTAAACCAGTCTTTTCATTCCCTTTCCTGGGCCTTCGGGCTCTGGGGTTTTACATGGTCTGCTCCTTAGCCAGTGAACCACAAGGGAGCAGCACGAGGCTAAATATTTTGTATATTTGTACAACTTAGAACAAAAACAAAGCCTCAGAGACAGTGGAAACCCTGGGGAAATCATTCTCAGCAACCTATTTCCTCCCCACCTTCCTGGGAGGTAACCATGACCCTGAATATGGAGTAATAATTCTGTGAATTTGTACAAGGCCAAGTCCCTTGTAACCTCCACCCAAGTCAAGATGAAGAAATGTGCCCATTTCCCCTTGAAGATACTCACACCAACCCAGCCAGCATTTTTATCCCAAGGTGCAGTTATTGTGAATTTTATAGTAAGTACTTTCTTTTACCCATGCATTTATTCTCTGACTACCTACACATAATGACCTAAAGAAGAAATGTTGGTTTTAGTTTAGTTTAGTTTTTGTTTTTGCGAGAGAGAAGGGAGAGGAGGAGGAAGCATATTTTGTTTTTAAAGGAAAGATGCAAGCAGGAGTGAAGGTAAGTAGGAGGGAAGAGAGAGGAGGAAGAAAAACTTTGAATTATTTATTTAGTTCTTCCCCCCGCCCCCGCCCAGCCTTCTGTTCTTGGGACTGGAACCTGGGTCCTGGGATGTATGTGGACTATGCCTCAGTCACGGGCTTACCTGAGCCACCAGGGCAGACCAATTCTTTGTTTAAGGCAAAATGCAGGCAGGAATGAAGGCGAGAAGGCAGGCAGGAGGAGAGAGGAGGAGGAAGCATTTTTATTTTAATTTAGTTGTTCACATTAGTGATTCCACCCCACCCCCTGCCCTAGGACGCAAACCCAGGTCCTTGGGATGGACGTGGACTGCACTCAGCTGGAGGCGGTGGACCTAACCACTACCTCACCAGGGCATTACTTTTCTTGTTTCTTTAACCAACACTTAGGGTTCACATATAGCTCAGGTGCACTCTGGTGGCTCAGGTACTAAGCTGGAGGCTTAACCTGAGGTGTGTGTGGGGGGGTGGGGACTGGGGTGGGAAATGACCAAAATAAACAAATAAATAAAATCAATAAATGCTTTCTCCTCCTCTCTCTTCCTCCCTACTCACCGTCATTACTGTCTGCACCTTTCCTTAAAAAAAAAAAACAAAAAACAAAAAACAAAAAAAAACCCATGGACACCGAAACCCAGAAGTGGGTGTGACCAGAATTTGAAAAACACCCACCGCTGCTGGTGGTCTGCTGACTTTCCCCAGGGAGACCTCTGTCTGACCCCTGACCCCTTCCCACCACCTGCCCTCTGCTCCTCTCCTGGCCCCAGACTCTTAAGCCTTTTCTCCTGGAAGGGCAGGGAATGCAAACAGTTTCCTTCTAAACGCTTCCAGTCTTATTCGAAAATTCGAAAATTCACAGCATGCATTAGGACCCTGATTCCGTTAGGAACCTGTTACCTTAGCTCAGGACCCAGCCTGTCTTCTGTCTTGGTCCCTGAAGGAGGTACCAAGAGTTACCAGCAGTAGCCCCGTGGAGACCCCCAAGCCAGGCCAGGCCAAGACGGGTGGGGTGGGGCAGAGGACCCTGATTTCTAAGAATGTTGGGGAACAAAACCCAACAATGATTTTCTTGGATCTGGAAGCTTTGTAGAACCCCATAGTCCTCTGACGTCTATGAAACTTTGGAGGGGGATGCATTCATTCACCCGGTAGTTATTTGTATCACCTTAGTATCAAGTTCAAGGAAAGCACATATCAGCAAAGACCAGACCAGACCCTGCTCTGGGCCAGAGAATGTAAACGGTACAATTGGAAATGGACCAGGGCGGCTCCTGGTGGCTCAGGTGGCTGAGACGTCTGGTGTGGACCATGAAAAGCAGAAGGGAATGTTGTTGGGGATGGGGTGGGGAGGTGGAAATAAATATGAAACAAACAAATAAATAAAAATGCTTCTTCTCTCCTGCTTTCCTTCTTTTCTTCCTTCCATCCTTCCTTCCTTCCTCCCTCCCTTCCCTTCTTTCCTTCCTCTTAAGAATAAAACAATAAAATGAATCAGATCATTTCTGATAGAGACAGTCAAGGAGGTGTGCAGGGATGTGTAAGGGGGTCAGGGTGGAGGGCTCCCTACGAGTAGATGCTTAGAAAAGGACTCTAACAAATTTTCTTCTAAATGGTACTCACTACTGGAAGAGGTGATAGGTCACCTCTTTCAAAACAAAACCTTCGTACAGAGTGGAGGTGATGTGCAGAAATCAGAGCCCTCTGGCGCCCCCTGGTGGGGTAGCAGTTGGGTCCACTGCCTCTAGTACAGCACAGTCCACGTACATTCCAAGGTCCTGGGTTCACATCCTGGGGAAGCGGGAATAACCCAGATGAACAACTAAGTAAAATAAATAAAAGCTGCTTCCTCCTCTCTCTTCCTGCCTGCTGCTGCTCACCTTCATTCCTGCCTGCACCTGTCCTTAAAAAGACAGAAACTGGAGCCCTCCTGCACTGCTGGCGAGAATGGAAAATGGGCCCTTTCTCAAGAGGTGACATACAGCTTCCCCAGGAGCCAACAATTTGAGTCAAAGAATCGATCCAAGGAGAAGGAAAGCATGCTCCCTCTCACAAATGTGTACCCACATGTCCACGGCAGCATCGCAGTTTATGACCAAGAGCAGAAACAGCCCATGTGTCCCAGCAGGGAGGCATGAAGAGGTAGGTGCAGAAGACATGGTCAGTCCCCAGCATGGAGTGGCACTCCGCCTGAAGAAGCAATGCTTGAGTGCTGTGGGGGCAGCATGACCTGGTGCAACCTTTGTGGAAGACGGGATGGAGATGCCTCAGACATTGAGAATGGAAATCCCAGACGATCCCATTGTCCCACTGCTGGGTATTTACTCCAACAATGTAAAAACATGAATTTGCAGAGATATCTGCACCCTCCATGTTTACTGCAACCTAATTTATCATAAGCAAGAACTGGAAATGACCTGAGTAGCCCAAGTCAGATACTGGATAAAGAAAACGTGGTCACTGTACACGATGGAATACTATACATCCCTGAAAAGGGAAATGCTATCTGGAACTAGAGGGAAGATACTCAGTGAGAAAAGTCTGGAGAGAGACAGGTACCAAATAATCTCACTCATCGGTGGAAGACAAAGAAGCAAAGCAAAAAAAAAACAGACAAAAGGACAACCCACCCTTGCACTCTGACAGCAGAACTGAGGTGACCAGTGGGGAAGAGGTTGGGAGTGAAACTGAGGGGTTGGGGGTGCTCCAGTAGAGACTGACGAAGACTTTTGGTAACTTGGTGGAGAGCAGGGTGTGTGTGGTCATACATTTGACAAATGGTGAGTCTACACAGATGGGTTTCTCTTACTTTGTAAATTAAAGTTGCCTCAATAAATATTAAGTTAAAAGTTGGAATCAATCTCTGATCGATGATACAAGATGGGACATCAAAACATGATGCCTGGTGGAATAAACCAGACATAAAAGGTCACGGTGTGTGACTGCCTGGCTGTGCAGACAGAGCGGACTAGATGTTGTAGGGGTTGGGGGTGGCAGGTGGAGGCTGGGGCTGGGCAACACCAAAGAGATACAAGATTTCTTTCAGGGATGATGAAAATATGCCAAAATCGACAGCAATGCTGGTTACAGAAGTTGGCGAATCCGTTAAAAGCCATTGAATTAGCCACTTTAGATGGGAGGATTCTAAGTCATGTGAAGGAGAGTACAATAAAATGCATTTAATTTTATTCAATTTTCTTAGTGGAAGGGAAGCTGTGCTTCCCCCAGCTGCCCAAGGCCATCCTGGCAGGAGTATCTGTTCCCATTTTGGTCTCTTTCCAGAGACATTTGTCACACCTTCAAGGAAACAAATTTTTTTTTTCTCCACTAATGGAGACAGGTGGCAGGAAGGGGCTTTTATTTTATTTTTTGAAAGGAAAGGTCCAGGCAGGAATGAAAGTGAGGAAGAGAGAGGAGGAAGAAGCACTATGTTATTTAGTTGTTTATGTTGGTTGTTTCCTCAGTGCCTGGTCTTGAACCAGCGTCCTTTGGATGTACGTGGACAAGGTCTGGTGGTCTCATCTGTTAACCCACCACCGTGCACTGAGGAAGGGGTATTTTTGAAGGAAGAGGAGAAGGAAGCACCTTTATTGACTTGTTTATTTGTTCTGATGGTTTCCCTGCTGCTGGTCTGGAACCTGGGTTCTTGGGCTTTACAGGGCCCACACCCCAGCCACCGGCTTAGCGCCTGAGCCGCAGGCCTCACCCTGAACTGTTTCATTTTCTCAGTCCAGTACCTGGGAGATCCCGACACAGAGCATGGCTTTATTCTCTCCATCTCTGTCTGTCTGTCTGTCTGTGTCTTTCCTCCTATATCTATAGAATTTTTCTTTGACTGAGTACTTCTCCTTAACCATATTTAAGCTGTTTCCAAGTTATTTTTTAACAGTTTTCCACCAAAGGAACAATGCAGGCAGGAATGAAGGTGAGTAGGTAGGCAGGAAGAGAGAGGAGGAAGACGCATTTTATTTATTTAGTTGTACATCTTGATTGCTCCCCTGGCCCTGGGACGCGAACCCAGGTCCTTGGAATGGATGTGGTTTGCACTGACCTGAGGCGGAGGACTTATCTGCCAGGCCACCAGCATGCACCACTGTTTCAAAGTTTTTGCCGCTCTGCAAACAGTGCCACTAAGAGGCCAAATCAGACACATCAGTAGGAGAAATTTCTAGAAGGGAAATGGCTGGGGCAAAGGGCGTGTCTGTCTTCATATGGGTCAGGGTTGTGGATGTATATTTGGTTGTCAGCCACATGGTTGAATGACGATGAGACTGTTGAGCAAAGCTGAGGAGGAAGGACAGGAAGATATGTCGCAGTGTTCTGGGAAGAGGATACAGCATGAGCAAAGGTCCTGGGGCGGGAATGCATGTGGTGTGTGGGAGGAACAGCAAGGAGCCTGTGAGGCTGGAGCAGAGTGTGAGGGGGAAAGAAGGAGGAGGGAGGACAGGCAGGGGACAGGGCATGTTGCGCAGGGTCTGGTGGGTGCGAGAGGACTTGGGCTTTGACCCTGAGGGAGGTGGGCGCCCTGGAGGGTGGTGAAGGATCAGTGGCCATCCTTTGAGTGCTCTGGGAAGGATGGCTGAGGGTCAAGATTCCTGAACTGCACCACTGTTTACTAGAACTGTAGCCCCTGCCCTGGTCCCCCAGCTCCAGCTCTCTCTGCTCCCCCTGGGCTATCATCTTCAGAGCAGCCAGAGGGAGTCAGAGAATGACCCTTCTGCCCGTCAGGCCTAACCTCCCTCTTCCCGCTCCCCCCTCCTCACTCTGCTCCAGCCCTATGGGCCCCGCTGCTGTTCTTCCCATATCCCAAACACCATCCTGCCCCAGGACCTTTGCACATGCTGTGCCCTTTGCCTGAAACACTCTTCCCCCAACACCACTATGACTTTCCCCCTCTCCTCTCTCAAGGATCAACTAAAATGTCGCTTACTCAAAAAGGCCACCTTTCACCTGTCTTTGAAAGCAGGATCCAGTACTTGAAAAGACTTAGTATTATTATACCTTCAGACCTTACTGTGATAACTTCCTTTGCTGCTATGATAATGCTTTTAGCCTTTTCTATGTCCGGGGCACCTTCTGGGTGTAGATACTCTGTCGAGTGCTTTGCACTTCTTACAGTCACCATCCATAGTGTTATTATTTTTATTGTGTTGATTTTTTTCCCCAGCCCCAGTCTCGAACCCAGATCCTTGGGCTTAACATGGCCTGGACCTTTTTCTGCCTCAGCTGCCTGAGCCATAAGGGTGCACCTATCATCATCATCATCATCATCATCATCATCATCATCATCATCATCATCATCATCATCATCATCATCATGCTGTTCCCATTGTACAGATTAGAACAATTGAGGCTCTGAGAGGTGGTGTTAATGGCCTGAGGTCATGAAAGCTCATGAAGTAAATTCCAGGGACATCTGGAAGGTCAACGTTTTGCCCCTATTCCCACCCTGTGCCCCCTGCAGCTTCGCTGAGCTCTGACCTAAAGAAGGTCATACAAGGGCAGGAGCTAAGAGGGCCTGAGCTCAGTTCTGCTTATCTCTGCTGATCTGAACCCCTCTAAACCTCTACCCCTTGTGGGGTGCTCCCCAGTCGCCTCAGCAGGAAGAGCAGGTCCGCTATGACCCTGCTAATAGGTAAGAGTACTAACAGTGACTGCAGGGGTAACAGAAGATCAGGGACCTGACACCCCCTTTATGGCAAGCACCATGTGACACCCCAAATCCCATTCAGTCCGCTCACTGCTCCTTAAGTGACCCAGGAGTTCAGGCTCCATCACGGCTCACTTCACAGACAAGGAAGGAGAGGCTCAGAGAGACGACGCTCCAGCTGGAGGGCCACACAGCAGGTAGGGAGGACCCTGGGCTTTTCCCCTGAACTTGGAAAACGAGAAGACCAGCCCTCAGCGCACCCTGGTGGTGGCGAGTGGTTTAATCTACTACCGCACAGTTCACATTCATCCCAAGGACCCGGGTTCGCATCCCAGGGCAGAGAAAACCACCAAGATGAACAACTCATTCAAATCAAATGCTTCTCCCTCCTCTCTCTCCCTGCCTGCTCGCCTTCACTCCAGCCGGCAGCGTCCCTTAACAAAAAGAAAGACAGAAAAGGCCAGCCGTCTCTGTCCCCAGCTCTAACAAATGGGTCCCCAGGGGCGTGAAGACGGACAGGCTGGATATGACTCCGCCCACTTCAGAAAGCTTCCTCTGCTCAGTGGGGCAGACACCACAAGGCCCCTTCCTTCCTTGCCCCTGGGACTGAGGTCAAACCCCACCACCCCCAGGAGGCACCACCTGTTTTGTCTGAGGACTCACGTTTCCAGAACCACTGAGAGCCCAGGACTCACTCTTCCTGGGGGGCCCGGTTGGGGGCTCTGTTTAATCTTGATTTACCAAGGGACCCAAGACACAGGTGGGGGTATGGCGGGTGGAGTTAAGCAGCATCCTGGACGCCCACCTACTCAACACCAGTAACCCCTTCCCCAGTGATGGCTAACATGGGGGTGCCTGGATATCACCCCGTGTGTCCCGCGGGCCCAGATCGCCCCGGACGAGGGCTGCTGGCTTAGTTCCTGTCTTGGTTTCTTTCTTTTTTTGTAAGGAAAGGTGCAGGTAGGAATGAAGGCGAGCAGGCAGGTAGGAAGAGAGAGGAGGAAGAAGCATCTTTATTTTATTTGTATTTAGTTGCTCACACTGGTTGTTTACCACGCCCGGGATTCCAACCCAAGGGGAAGTGGCCTGCGCGCCTTCTCTAACCACTCCTCCACCAGGGGGCGCCCTGTCCTGCTTTCTGATTGGCCTTTTGATAACCTTCCTGGGCTTGGGGAGGTACCATTGCTTCTCCGTGGTTCCCAGGGGGGACTTCTGGGTCCCCTGCCCGCCCCCCCCCCCACCTGCCACTGGGGTTGGGTGAAGGGGTTAAGGACAAATCCCAGCAGTCTCCTATCACTACCTGCAATGTGTTTTCTTGGTAGGAGTCCGAAGTCCCTTGCACCAGCACATACATTCGCTTCTTTGCTAGAATGTGTTCGCGACCCATGCAGGAGGCTTGAACATAGTAGAAAACGTGGCCAACTTTGCTGGTGAAGGTAGAAGGAAGCCTGGGAGGTAAGTTGAAATGGAAGTCAAAGAAGTGGCTCCCTGCACCTAACCAATTATCTGAAAGCAAAACACACCGATGCCATCAGAAGGTTCTAGAATTAAAAAAACAAACAAACAAAAAAAACAACTTTTTTTTCCCCTTCCTTTTGGTTTGTGGTTATGCTGGGCCTGGCCTGTCTGTCCTGGTGAACTCTGTGCTTTTAAGGACACACAGGACCTGACTACATTAGGCCTGCTGTGCATTAGAGGGCGTGCCCTGGGTGATGACCTGTTTGCGCTGGTCTCCCTAAATCATCTCTTTCGGACTCGTTCCCCCCAGCTTAGGGTCTGAGCAGCTGGTGCACCGGCCTTGGAGACTGAGTCAAATACTCAGGCAAGTCACACATCTTGAACACCTACTATGTGCCACAGGTCGCGGAAGCCATGTGGACATCAGGGGCGTACCATTTCTTCTCCTTGGTCCCCAGCGGGGCCTTCTGGGTCCCCTGCCTGCCCAGCTCCCCCGACCCGCCACAGGGGGCACCTGAGGAGATTAAGGACAAATCCTTATTTGTCTCTGTCCGCATGGAGGTTGGCTTTCAGCGTCCTCCCTACTGTGGGTGCTTCGTATTTGTTGATGGGCTGAGTGGCCGCTGAGTCACTCCTAGGGACAGGGCCCTATCTTTCTTTTTGTGGCATTTCTCCCAACAGAAAATGGCACAGGGGGTCCCTCCCATCACACAGATCTGAGTTCAGTCATGACATCTGGGTGAGTCCTCCAGGACCATCCGCTCTAACTTTTACAAAGTCTAATATTCAACTTTGTTCACCCCGCTGTGGCCAGGAGCTCTGCTGGGCTGTGAGCTTCTCCGCAACGGCCCCCCTGAACACCCTTGGGAAAGGACAAGCATGACATGACATCTGGTGGAATGGGGTGGGGCTAGTTTTTCCTTCCCAGGAAAGTCTCCCTCTCCTTCTGCCTCCAGACTCTTGCCCCATGACCTTGGCCCAAGGGAGATTATAAGAAAGATGTCTTGTCCTGTGAACCTTCCAAAGGTTGTTACTGGGCAGAGCATAAAAGTGTTTTTCCAGAGGACCCTGATGGGCTCCTTATGTCTTGTTATTTTTGTGTCTCTGCTGGTCATTTTTCAACCCAGCTTCCCTCCTAGGGAGAAATCAGTTCCTCTGTCTGTTTCTGCTCTCCCTCGCGGTTTGTTGATTGACTAACCGATGTTCACCTTGCAGACCCAGGGTCCTTACCCTGAACTGGGAACGTCTTTGTCTTATGCACGTAGTCAGCTTTGTTGTTGCAAATAACATCTCTGCTATAGTCACGGCCCGACCCGGTTTCTTCGCTCCACTCCACGTAGCCCCTTCCCACAAGCTCCACCTTCACTATGGGGTCCACCAGGGTACTGTTCAGAATTAGAACCACCTGCCCATTGATGTTGGAGCCGGCCAAGTACACTGCATCCTTGGGGAGCCCTAACTCGATAGACTTCACCACAGACATAACGGGTTGGGGTGGTGGAGAAACAGCTTCCCTACCCCATGTCACAGAGCGCCCCGGCCCCTTAGCCACAGTGACGTCATCCGTCTGTGACATCACCCAACTAGGGTTCCGGGAAGGGGAGCCTCAATGTCTAGGACAGGAGGAAGGGCTGGCATATGGGGGTGGGTGGCAGCTTGGGGCGCTCCAAGTCCTCACTGGTTTCTGAAAAGTAGCCTGGCTACCTTTTTCCCTATGAAGTTAAGAAGCGACAAATAACGCCCACATTCTTATGGCACAGGGGACACCTGACATCCAGACAGTGGTGAAGATTTTTCTGCCTGATTGGTTGGCCCCACCACATATGGGTTTGGGGGTCCCACATAGATGATCATTTTCATTTTAACGTCTCTCTCTCTCTCCTTTTTCCTTTTAAATGAAAGGTACGGGAAGAAGCATTTTCATTTTATTTTTATTTTAGATGTGCATCTCAGCTGTTCCCCCGGCTCAGTGTGTGCACTGAACTAAGCCAGAGGTGAATGACCCAACTGCTAATCCACCAGGATGTGCCTCCCCCTCTTTTATTTTAAAGGAAAGGTGGAAGCAGAAATGAAGGTGAGTAGAGGCAGGTAGAATTTTATTTTTTTATACATCTTGGCTGTTCCCACCCCACTCCCCCCACCCCCCACCCCAGGCCCTGAACCTGGGACCTTGGGATGTATGTGGATTGTGCTTGGCCAGAGGTGGCTGACTTAATCATTACTCCACTAGACCCTGCTGTGAGATGGGTTTTAAGGGGCTAAGATCAAGGTGAGTTCTTGGGGCTGCGTTGAGAATCCGTCCCTGGTCTTGGCAGCTTCTAGAAACTTCCATATTCCTTGCCTCTTGACCTCATCATTGCAACCCTGCGGCTGTGACCCCCACCTTCTGCCTTTTTCATGTCTTAGGATCTTTGTGCTGCCATTGGGCTAAGTGAATCTCCTCCTCTGAAGAGTTTTCATTTCAAATTCCATCTGCACAGGCCCTGTTGCCACTGAAGTTATGGTATGATAGGTTCCAGACCTCAGGACGTGGCCACGTGTGTGTGCGCATGCGCGCGCGCACACATTATTCTGTCTGCCACGTGGGGGAAATAAAAGCTTGCAGCTCTAGAATGTGGGTACTTTTGAGGGGAGCATTCTTCTGCCCACCACCTGGAGAAATAAAAGCCAAGTAGTATCAACCATACCTTGTCAAAACAGACTTGGGAGGTTCACCGCGTTTCTGAGCGGGAGACTCCCACGCTCCATTCTGCTCTCAAGGGAGAAACCAAAACCTTACTGGTGGCCTGGGAGGTCTTAGGTGACACTGCTCTGACCTCATGTGCTCTCACCCGCCCCTCTGCTGAGCGTGCCCAGCGCCAACGTCCTCCTCTCTGTCCCCTATACCTCTAAGCCTTTTCCCGCCTCCGAGGTGGGCTTCCTTTCCCATCTCGGCTCAAATGTCATCTGTTCAGGGAGGCTGACCTTATCTACTTCAACCAGACTGTCCTCTCTCCCTACACCCCCATGCGGCCACCGGTCACTCTTCAGCTATTGTCCTGGCCTCATGGCCTGCAGTAGTATCTGAAATAATTTGCTCTTCTTTTTCATTTCTTGCGGGTCTCCCCAGATAAGAATTTTCTCCCTGGAGATCACCGTGACTGTTGTTGGCTCCCCCGCCCCACTGCTCTGAGCACCCTGTCCAGGCGTTTTGGGGGTGCCCAGCGTGGATCAGGCAGGGCGGAGGGGGCAGGGCAGCCCTGCCCGCCTGGACAGCCCGGAGAAGGCGGGAAAACGAGGCGGCCAGAAAACCTAGCAAACAAGCTGGGCGGGTGGGTAGAGTGGGAAGCACTGGAGCTAGAAAATGAGACTGAAGGCCATCAGGGCAGCTATCAGAGTGTAGGTGGTCTCCTGCGGGGGTCCCTTGACACTTTTCGGCAGTAATTTAGTCATTGATTTTGGTCTTCCTTGCCTAATGGTCAGTGACTGCCCAGGGAAGGAGGGTGTGTGGGAATGGACTTAAGACATCAGGAGGGGCTCTACCCTGGAGGTCCCTGCTCCAGGGGTCCCTAGGGCCCCTGGGGGTCACGCTTGGTGGGGGCGCCCAGGGCCCGCCACCAGGCCCCATTGCACGTTGGGCGCGCCCAGCAGAGCGGGCAAGACTGGGCGGGGCCGGGGCTCGCTGGGCCGAGGGGGGGTGGACAGAGGCGGGGTACCCCCCACCCCCGTTCTCGCTTCCCGCCACTGGGACGGCCAATCACCAGGCAGGCGCCCGCCCCCGGCGCGGCCTCCCGAGTCCCCGCAACTCCCAAACGCCGAGTTTTCGCGGGAAAAAAATCAGAGCAGCTGGCAGCTTGGCGGGCAGTGGAGGCCGTCGGGGCGCTCCTGCTCGCACGCACGTCCGCGCGGGGTCCGGGCCACGCACGCGGATCCGTAGCCATCTCCAGCCGGGCCAAGCACACAAGGCAGGCGAGTGGATCCGGGCGGCCGGAGAGGTGAGCGGCCGGGCGCAGTCCGGGCTGCGGGGCCCCGGTGCACCCGGCGCACTGACTTTGCAAAACTTTCCGGAGCTCCCCGGGGCGCGCGGCCAGCACCAGCACACGCGCGCCCCGCGCCGCAGCCCGGCTGCGGATCTCCGACTCTGCCTCCGCCCTGCCGGCCCTTGGGAGTCGGCCGTGGCACCCCGGGCTGGGGCCGGAGCGAGCGTTATGTCTCCGAAGCCCCGCGGGGGTCGCACCGGCTGGGTGGGGGAGGGCCCGGTGAGCCGCGGGGGAGGATGTCAGGCTCCGCGCCTGCGCGCGGGGCTCCCCGCGATTCAATTGTCGCGCCTGGGCCCGATTTCGCGCGCCCTTAGGTCCCCGGGTGCGTCTAAGCCAATGGGAAGCGAGTGGGGCGGGGCGTCCGGGCGCGGCAGAGCCAATGAGCGAGGCGGTCCAAGTGAAAGGGGGCGGGACTTGGCGCGCGGGGCCCCTCGACCGGTCCCGGCGGTGGGGGTGGGCGTGGGCTCACTGGCGTGGCCCGCCCGCCCGGGAGGGAGTACAAGAGGGGCTGCGGGGCGGGTGGGTCGGGGTTTGGGAACGCCAGCCAGTGCACGGGTCTGCCCTGGGGCCGAGGTGAGTTGCACTGTGCGCGCGGGGGTGGCCGGGACCGGGCGGTCGGTTGCCATGGCCACCGCGGGGCGGCGCGCACGCGCGGGGGTGGCGGGGCGGGGTGCGGGGGGGGGCTCTGGCCCGGAGCGGCCCAGGACTAGCGAGGAGTTTCAAGTGGGGTTCTGCCCCCTCGGTCACACTTAGTTCTGAGTTCCCCCGGGACTTCTGAAGTTCCAATCCACGCCGGACTTTCAGATTTCCCTCCTGTGTTTGTATTAATCCGGGGAATGAATGAATGAATGAATGATGAATAAATGAATGAATGAACAGTCAGACGGGGCGACTCACCGTTTGGCTGTGCTCCTTCCTCCCCTGGACTTTGGTATTTTTTGTCTTTCGAAGCGGAGTCGGGGTAAAGTTAACGGAGTGGCCCAAGATGCCTTTTGCCCTCCCCTAATTGCCCCTCGAGCTTCAATCACCCATCGGTGCGAGTCATCAAGGCATTAATTACCTCGTTTTCTGTGCCAGGCACTGGTTGGCTTTGGCAGTCTATGGGGCCTAGGGCGCTGGGTGAGCGTCCTGGTAATTTCCTGGTGTCCCCAGACTGGACAAAAGCAGGGATGACCCCGAGCGTGGCATGATTTGGGCGCAAGACTGAAAGGGTCCCTGTTCTCTCCCGTCTTAGCACCAGCAGACATCATGTGGATCCAGGTTCGCACCATGGATGGGAAGGTGACCCACACCGTCGACTCGCTGTCCAGACTGACCAAGGTGGAAGAACTGAGGCTAAAGATCCAGGAGCTCTTCCACGTGGAGCCCGGTTTGCAGAGACTTTTCTACCGGGGCAAGCAGGTAATCCCACCCTGGAGCCTGCCCACCGCGGGCCTGTCCAAGCACCTTTGTTCTCTGCGCTTCTAGGCAGCAAACAACACATACCCTCTCCCCCCTCGTCCGGTCTGCTTCATGTCTCCACAGAAACCTCAAATGCTTGAGCGAGGAACAAAGACTCCACTCTCAGATTGACACACTGTGCCCGCAGCTGGCGCTTGAATCTGTAGCATTTGGGATTTTATTCTCAATC
The DNA here is from genome assembly GCA_004363575.1 of Solenodon paradoxus. Lineage (NCBI taxonomy): Eukaryota > Metazoa > Chordata > Mammalia > Eulipotyphla > Solenodontidae > Solenodon > Solenodon paradoxus. The sequence goes on along the minus strand of RJWH01009114.1, from coordinate 2,163 downwards.
CCCACCCTTTTTTTTTTTTTTTTACCCCCTCCCCCTCCATAATTTCTAGAAAAAGAAGTTCGAGACACCAGCCCATGCATTTCAAGGAAGAGCCTAGAATCTTTCCTTCTACACTAGGACCAAAGTGCACTGGGGAATTTCTTTGAAACACACTCGATGGCCCTCAGGCTGCATCTCTTTAGCATTAGGGCCCCACAGGATCTGTTTTCTAGATATTTGGATCAACTGTAGGGCCGGGGTGCTTGCAAATGAGGAATTTCCGCCACCTGGGCGAGGCTGCCCCGCAAGGGGCTTGTGCCTTCCCAAGGTTTGCTGACCCGGGCGCCTCTGTCCCCTCTCCTCTCCCTGCAGCCCCTGCAGCATTTAAAATGGCCACCCTAGCTGGTGCGGCTGTCCACATTGGGCGCCTTCTCCAGTGGCATGGGGGAGGGGGCGTCACCATTTGGATGTCTTGGCCAGGACGGCCGGACAGACTGTCAGTGGGGCTGGGTTTCCCCGGGGGGGACGAGATAGCTCGACAGAAAGCGAGTGTCCCATCTGCGACTTGTGGGCTTTAGGAGCGGGAGCCACTGCCTGGAGACTGTGCTGGAGGAAAAGTCTTCACTTGAGCTGCCTGTGCCCGCGACTTTGTTGTCGCCTTTTTGAGCCGGGCACTGCCGCCATCTGGTGTCTAGATGGAAAAAATAAACGCTCCTCCGCGTTATCTGGCCAGGTTTCTGGGGCTGGGAGGCTCCTGTGTGCTTACCTGATGATTAATTTCTCAGGCTTTCTGCTCCCTGGGAGACCTTTCGCCTCCTTCCTGCGAGAGAGACGATGACTTGAATGTCTTAAGAATCCGAGCTGGCCCTCCCTGCCCGGGGAGGGGCCAGTGTCTGAACTGGGGCCTGTGGCTTTGCAGTTACTCCTCCCACCGCGTCTCATTCCTGTAACATCCACACCGATTCTGATTTGCCACTCAGGCTCCTTGCGTGGCTTCTTGCTGAGTTTCTGGAAGGTTCTTGGGCCTGGCACGTTCTTGGCAAAGCCTTGTGTTAGAAGTTCTCTCAAGTTCAAGGGGAGCTCATACTTTGGAGGGCTGGCTGTGCCGGCATTGACATTGTTGCATTCAAAGCAGCAGAAATGTTGAAAGAGAGATTGATGCATTTACTTTGTCATGATGTGGCCTCTGTCCTGTCTGCTCTTCCAAGGCACCAGTTTGCGTCACCACATCATGACATAAATTTTGTTTGTGCTTCTTAATGATTGTCTCTGGCAAAATGTGCTTATGGTAAAACCACATTGTCTTTAAGTGGGTCATTCGGCGTGTTGTCGAATTCCTGCATCCAGGTAGCCAACCCGCGCTCCCATCATTCATATTGTCATATTTGATTCATGCAAGTCATTTTTTCTAACGGAGCGGTGCTGGCAGGAATGAAGGTGAGCTGGCAGGCAGAGAGAGGAAGAAGAAACACTTCGTTTTATTTTCAGTCGTTAATCTTGGCGGTTCTCCTGGACCCAGGACACGAACCTGGGTCCTTGGGATGTCCAGGAAAAAACTTCGCTGGGTCCCCACTGCTTCTCCCCCAGGGCTCGCCTCCATACAAGCCTTTGTAACAATTCAGTTACAAAGTGTGAGGGTCCCAGGGACGCCTGTGTGCTGGCAGAGGGTACCTGTGTCAGGATGAGTAGGCGCGGAGCCAGCCCCCAGGTGCAACGCATCCTGGCTGACCTGGGAACGGACATTTGAACCCAGACCCCCGGCCTTCGAAGTGGAGCTTTAACGCTGCTTTCAGAAGGTTCTCAAGTCCCCTGATCCTCCCTCCCACCCCCTCTCCCCTTCCCCTGATCGGGTGTTGTTCCCCACTCGACAGCTGGGGGCACGTGCGCTCGTTCCGGAAAAGGAAGCCGGGCCTCCGCGCCTGATGCAACTTCCCCGAGGTGGCCTGGCCCTTGGGAGGCGTGAAGCGTGACAGGGCAGGCACAGGGGCACCCAGCGAGCCTGCAAACAGACCAGGCTCGTGGCGGTAGACAGCACTGTCTCTCTAGCGGGTCCCAGAGCTGCTGATTTTGCAGAACGTTCTAACAGTCTTGACAATCTCCCCTCCCCCCCCTTTTTTTTTCACCTTTTTAACAGAATCCGGGCTGGCAGCCAGTCTGCAGTGAGGGCACTACACCCTAAAACAG
>RJWH01009113.1:0-25021 GCA_004363575.1 Solenodon paradoxus | reverse complement strand
GGGGGGGACGGGGCAGACGGGGGCACCCGCTCACCTTCACTCCTGCACTCCCGTTGGGCATCCTCTGCAGTTCGTAGGGAAGCCTGATCCTCTCTGTCTGCACAATGGGGTCGTCGAAGGATCGCCCGTGGAGCTTTTTGAAGCCATGAATTGTATTTCTGACATTCGTGACTATCTGTTGACAGAAAACACTTTTAAGGATCACGCACTTAACGAACGCAGAGTACACAGGAGTGACTGCGGAGAAGCACCAACCCTCCCCCTCCCGGGTCAGAGACCCCCCAGTCAGCTCTCTGGTGTCCACGGAGAACACGGCGACAGGAGAAAGGTGCGTAACCCCTGCCCCAAACTCTGCGCCTCCCGGCTGTCCCGGGAGCACTCAGAGCTCACGTCCTCACGGAAGAAAGAACAGAGCTAGACGTTTTCAGGCTAATACAATGAACAGCGATCTGAGTTCATCTCTTGGTTTTTCCTCAGCACCAAGCTTCTGGCGATTCAGCATCGATTTAGCATCTTTGCACTTTCATGCCTGGGTGTTTACAAAAACCATCTTACTGTCCTGTTTCTTCCTCTCAATAGCTCACTTGGTCAAACTTCTCGTGGACTCTCAGCGAGTGAACTGAAACCCCATGCGCGTCGCATGGTGCTAAATGACAGCATCTTCATTTGTAAACGGCTGGTACTTTGATGAAATCATTTTCTTCCGCAACTAGAACATCTCGTTGGAACCACGGAGTGAGGCTGAGATCCAGGCAGTGCTGTCTCAGCGACGTTTAAAGGCAAAGAGAGCTTGACGTTCAATTCAGAGAGGAGAACTGCAGCACCGTCGGGATACCGTTTGGCATCTCTCGCTCTTCGAGAAACCACTGGGCAGTTTGCTTTCTTCAGACACCGCGACGGGACAGGTGGAGGGTCAGTCAGAGCCTGAGACGTGCACTGCAGTGTGGGGTCATTTAGGCACATGTCCAACCATGTCTTCACGTACACCGGGCCAGTGGGAGAGAGAAAACGTGTTTACACGGAGGCCAAGGACAAGACAACTCCGAGAAAAAGTGTGGGCAAAAGCTCCAGGATAAACGAGTCAGTTATTCCAAAACGTCGCGTGGCAAAAGCCACATCAGAGACAGCGGTTTCATAGTGAAGACGACTCAGGTGTGTAAAGTGACTGTAAGGACTCTGGAAAGCCGGCCTGCAGCCTGGCACGCCACTCAGAGCGCCTCGGGCTCCAGAAGCCAGGACACAGCAGCAGAGTCTGGCGGAGGCAGAGGCAGCCGCAAGGGATCTCTGGAAGCTGGGCCTGCAAGTCCCCCGCTTGACGGAGACGCAGCTCATAGGCCGGCCGACACGCTGACCTCACAACTCGAAGCCCAGGGTCAAAGGAAAATTCAAGCAACAATTTACAGCTGAAGCCAGATGTGTCTAAGAAAACCCAGCGGGTGAGGTCTGCCCTCCCGCCCGCCCGTGCCCGCCTTACCTGGCTCTTGGCTGCGTTCCCGATGGCACGTGTCCTTGACCCCAGAGATATGCAGGCCCTAGAGAGGAAAGCACAGAGTGTCCGCGGCATTGTGAGCCGGCCCGCTGCTATTCTGCGTCTCCTTGCAGACGGATTAAATGGGTCAACACCGTCATGCATTCTTTTAAAAGACATCGCTGCCATCTGAATTATACATATTTTTAAACTCAGACACTACAGTGCAGTGGTCAGAAAAATGTTAGGTTTCTTACAAGGGTCCCACGCTGGCAGCACGATGCTGGCCCCCCGCAAGTTGCTTTCCCAATATATCGTCCCCGTCCTACTAGCGATGCCGGCACTCAGGCGGGCAGCCCACCAAACAGCTGAGACCCTCGTGGAAATAACCTGTCTTTTGCCCCGGTCTCCCACTGGGAAGGGTGTGCCGAAATAAAGCCTGCTCGCGGGGCCGTGTGCAGAGGTCATGAGTGAACACAGGTAAGTGCCTTGAAGTACATGACGGCTACTCTTCTAGCTGTAGTTAGGGTAATTCAGTTTATAGAAATAGACGTAACATTTTTCACCGAATATCAGGTCATGTTATGATTCAAGAAAGTGCTTCCAGGATCTCAGTTTTAACTACAGGTAACTTTATTCCGTCCAGCATCATGGGCAGCGTATGTGTCCTAGCTATCGCTGTCCTTGGAGAATTTATAACCTGCTCAAAAAATCCACACACAGAAGAGGATTCAGAGTGAAACCAGCAAAAAAGGCTTGTCCAGTAATCCCTTCTAGACAATAGGCTGAGAGAAAGCAAGCAGAGCTGGCGATCTGAATTCAGACCTGAATTCAGATGTGAATTCACTTCCACAGCCTCTGTTTTGTTCAACAGGACACTCGAGTAGCTAAATGTCTTCGCATCTGGCAGGATCCCCTCCAGGACTCAACGCAGGAAGTGCTGGGAGGTGCCCCTCATCCAGCAGGAAGAGACAAAGTCCCGGCCCCTGCACCCGCCCCTGCGCTGTGCCCTCCGGGGCGCACTGGCCCTGGCTGTGTATAGACGGACTTCCTGCGGCCCCTCTCTTTCCGGCCTTGTTACCAGCCCAGGGCTTGTGGCCAGGTCTCTGCTCAAGTGTCACTTATCAGACACCTCTTTCTGCGGCGGCAGGGAAACCACCTTTCTGCTCCTCCCCATCACACACAGGCCTGCTCCCACCCACTTTATTTTCTCCCCCACGCATCACCACTTGCTACTGTCCGACGGTATCTCCACGGCGGGATGCCATGAGGGTGCCATGGGCACCGGCTCGGATGCGTGCCCACATGTCCACCCTGCGGCCCTCCTCTGGGCCACCCAGTGGTGGCCCCGGGCCAGGCACTCAGTGCCCAGCAGGCATCTCATTTCAAGTGCTCGGCAGCCAGCTTTCAGGGGCCGCACAGGCACCCGAAGAGGCAGACTGGAAGGAAAGGGGCGGGGTATGCGTGGGTCTCTGGGACGCACCGAAAGAGCAGAAAGCCAGTTTCCAAGGGAAATGCTGATGGGACACAACTTGGCTTGTTGACCTGGGACACTTCAATAGGGGGTATGGGGCCAGATGAAAAGGGTCTTAGACGACAGGCTGCGTTTGACATCTGTGTTAGTTGCTAGTGGGATCTGGATAACGGAGAGAAGGCTCCAGGCTCACCAGACATGGACAGGTGTCAAGACGGGACCCTGAGCGATGCGGTCCAAGGTCTGAATGAGACAGACACCCTGACCCGGGGCCTGGCTTCAGGAGGGCACTCACGGGCTCACTGAGTTCCAGCACGGGACCAGCACCGCGAGTCGCCGGAGAGACAACGGTGAGAGAAAAGGGGCAGACATGGCTTTGGCTCCTGGGGACTCAGGGGCACTGACCCAGATGAGAAAGCCATCTGGAGGGGACGGGAGCAGGGCAGCGGCTAGGAGGGCCTGTGACTAGCGTGAGCCAATCGCCAGGAAGGGGCGGCTGACACGAGGGGAAGGAGAGGAGGGTGACAGAGCACAGCACAGAGGACTGGGTGACGGGCAGATCTCGCTACCTCATGGGGAGCTGACGGAGGACATTTAGGAAGAGGGACACACTCTGGACTCCATGTGGATGATTACACGGGTTTTTAACAAGGACTGTACAATACTAACTAAAAGCACTGACACGGTGGAGTAAGACTTTGGACACACTGAGCTAAGTCCATTCAAATTCATTTCGTCCACTTGTCCTTCTAAGGGAGCAGCTGCGACAGGCCGAGGTGGAGGCGCACCCAGACAAGGGCTAGCTCTCCAGAGCGCAGAGGACCCGTGGCTGCTTCGGCAGGGCAGGTGGCAGGTGGCAGGCGGCAGGCGGCAGGCGGGCGGGGCAGGCGGGCCGGGGCAGGCGGGCCGCACCGCCGCACGTTCCGTTTCAGACGCGCTGAGACTGCGCTTGCTCGGAGGACTAAATGTTCCAACCACCCACCGGGCAGAGGGCAGGGAACAGCTGTGGTCTGGAGAACACAGCAGACGGCGGGATCGCTGGGGTTCCGGGGCAGCGTCACGGCTCCGGTGCAAGCCTGCGCCAGTGGGTACCTGCGTGTCCAGGGTGGCAGTGTCTGGGAGGGCGGGCGGTCTGTCCTAAAGCTATTGCCTGTTTATGCGCTTGCTCAACTCCATCAGTGGAGACACTTGCGAGTTCCTCCAATTTTTCATCACTAAACGACCTCAGAAAATCTTCTTAGGACGAGTCTTAAGAGCTGAACTTCTATCAGAACACGAGATCCCTGTAAGACTGAGTCAACCTTCATCCACAAAGAGCTGGGTTCTCTGAAAGAGCGTCACACTGACGTCGCTTCATGGAGAGAGCCAAGTAGCTACGACGATCAGATGTCCTCTCAAGTTTCAAGCCAACAGCTTCTAAAGTTTAAAAAGTTCATCGTCACAGCGCAAAAGACCCAATTTCAGAAAACTCCCTCCTCGCAGCTCCTGGTCTTCGAACGCACCCCCTCGATGTTCTTTTAAAAAGATTCGAGAACAGTCATGAAATATCTGTCAAGGACTTTCAGAAAAAAACCACAATAAATTCCTATTAACCAGCAGCATTTGCAGTTGACTTTAGTAACAAGAGAAACCCATGTTCCTCACATACTAGGCTGATACACACGTCTTCCAGGAAGGATAATTAATATTTTATCCAGCTGTACTGCTTGATCCACCTCTATCAGATTTTCCTAGATGAGCTCAACAAACACTAGACATTCATCTAATAACAAGCCCAGCACCAGGCCCGCGTCTGCACTGCGCGGGCACCGCCTCCAAGCCGAGGCCACCCACGGTGCTGTCCGGGTCTCAGAGGACGCCGCCGCTCAACGTCGGGTGTGTGTCATGGCAGGACGAGGGGCATCCACATCAAGCGACAGGGTGCTGCTCTCAGGATGTCTTACGTGGGGGCCCTTGTGGGTCAGGAGGCCGGGACGCTGGTGGGCAGACCGCACACAGCCCAGCGAGCCGGGGTCGACACCAGGGCCGAGGTGAAAAACCAGACAGGAACCACTAAATTAACAAAGATGCTTCTTCCTACTCTTCCTTCCTTAAATGCTTGTCTCTCCTCCAAAGACTCTCTACAAGGCCGGTGTGCGCGGCGCAGAGGGGCTGGCCCTCAGAGGCCGGCGTCTGAACTCGTCTGCGGAGCTCGCCCCACTAGGGACTCCAAACCCGTTGATGTGACCACCTGTGCTTTAGAGCAGCCCTCTGCAGACGTGCCAGCATCCCCTCATGGTCTCCATCAGGCCCCAATGACCACGAGCAGCCCCTCTGCCACCAGACAGACGCTGGGCAACAGGGAGCTAACAGGTGAGAACACGGAGAGTGCCTGGTCCAACTCAGGGCAGCGCCCTGCCATCACCGGCTCGGCCCTGCTGGCCAAGGTGGCCTAGAGCAGACCGACTCCACTGGGGCACTTCCAGCACTTTGCAGCAGCCGGCTCTGGGTTGGGGAGCAAGCAATCTGTGCACGGAGCGGGGTCTGGGGCATCCCAGGGCCCTGGCTGCTAGATGCCAGGACCCCACCTCCACGTGACAACCCAGTGCGGCAGGTGGCGGCGGAGGGACCGGAGGGGCGCAGTCTCCTCCCTGAGAACCACTGCCCAGAGCACCATTTCCCACAGCGCGCGGGGGATGGCATTCCTCACAGGGCCGCAGAAACTGGGGGAAACGTCCTTTTCTGAGAGTATTTCAATGTCAATAAACCACATAAGGGATCTGAGAAGTTGTGCAGTAAAGAAACATCTGGTTATTATTTCCCAAACTTAACTATCTGGAAAAAAGCTGCCCTGGAGTGGGGGGTGGGAGGAAACTTCTCAAAAAGGATTTATTGTTGCCGCCTGCTTTCAAGCTGGCTACTAGTTTAGTGTGACAGAACCTTCACAATCATTTAACACGGACCATCCATAAAACATTTTACATATAAAAATAAAGTCTTTGAAACTTTCCAAGGGCTTTCCTAAATGAATTCGTTCACAGCTAGAATCATTAGTAGAAATCACATGTTTATATAGGTAGCTACGTTGAAAAAGCTGATTACGTACATTCAATTAGATACTTAACATAATTATATATCATTTTATTATATAATTTATAACTATATTATTTATAATTATAGTTTAATGTACCTAATACATTTATATATTTAATGACCAATTATTAGGCTGGACACATTATTTGGAAAGCTGATTACCTCACTTACGGTTTTACCAGTTGAAAGACGAATAGCAGGGCTCAGGACCCTCAGCGTTCTCTGGATTTCCCTATACTACTGCTTTGCAAATTGCTACTCACCATGGAGCTCTGTCAGTTCTGGCAGCAGACAGCTTTTCATTAATCTGTATTTCAGCGATCACGCTGAAAAGGTTACATGCTAACACCTTAAACTCCTGACAGACGCTATGTAGTTTGTCATGACTATTCCTTGTCTTCGAGGAACTTTTCCGAGTTGCCCCCACAAATGCAAGGGAAGGACGAGCGCTTCCTTTGTTTCCTTCTAGGGAGCATCCACGTCAAAAGCTCTGGAGCCCTAGCTTTGGCCACACTTGGGTGAGTCGGAAGCCCTTCCACTCAGCTCAGCTCCCTGTGATTTACCAAAAGCAAAGATACTCAGTGACACCATGCTGTCAACAACAACATGACCTGAGTGAGACCTCCACTAGAGGCAGTCATTCTGTGCTGTGGCCAATGGAAAGAATGTGGGTCATTGGAGCTGCAGGCGAAAGTTTGAGAAGGCCACGGTATATTTGGGGGAAAAACCACAAAAGCTGTGACAATGGATGTCATTCCACACTTGCTGAAACTTCCTAGCCACGGGCACACGTTCCTGTGCACAGATCCGCACAAGACACACTGGCGCCCTGGGGTGACAGGGAAGGAACTAGGGGGTCGAACGGTGCAATCTTCAGCATTTGCAACATTTAAATCAAAGTCAGTGTAAGCTCACAGTAAAACAAAAACAAAACCTACCCATATATTACAAAAAAAATCTGAAGTGTCTTCTCTCTCCCCCTAACTGCTATCACTATATAAAAAGAATCCTCCTATAAACCCAGCTATGACCACTGTTAATGACTGGAGTTCGGAAATTTCTGTGTATAATTTAAAAAAATTGAACGCCCTAAAGTAATTTCTACTTTTGTGCATGAAAAACAAATCTCGTATCTGAGATGAGGTATACAAGTATTATTTCCCCCTATTTTCTTTCATACATTGTAAAGAAATAGAGGAAAACTACTGAAGACAAAAAACTGGAGAAATGAATATTAAATGTGACCACATAAATTACTTTGATAAAATATAACTACAAAAATCTCTTAAAATAATATCATTAAAAACCCACTATAAAATACATTCAATAAAAAAATCAAAACGATGACAGACCACGTATTTTAAACAACCTCCGCCACTCCGCCACGAGGACAGATCCTCTGTTCCTAGTCAGTCTCCATGCCCCTTCCCTCCAGAACGCACTGGTGCTAGTAGGTTTTATGAATTTTGAAAACAACACGATTTTTGCATGTAACTTAGAAAAGCATTTTAAAACCAAACGTTTCTTAGAAACTAACCAAAATTGCCAAAACCCTGCACATAACTACCTAGTTGGGTAATGCTTGTCCCCGCTCCACAACCGAGCATGTGTTCATCACGCTCGTCCCGGCGGTAACGGGGGACTTGGGCTTCGGGTCCCAGAGGCCTGAGACGGAGCCTCTCACTGCTCAGCAGCTTCTGGCTGTGCACCCAACATGCAGAGGCGGGGCAGGGCTCTGCCGAAGACCCTCCCTGCAACGGGAATCGCTCCACCGTGCTCCAGGCAAGCCTGGGAGGGCAATGCCAACCCCCACATCAATACTTCATTGAATCACCGGAATCTAAAGCCTTAAAACTGTGCACACTCAGTATTTCTACTTCTAGGAATTTACTTGAAGGAATGAAGGGTCAGATTTAGTTACAAAAATCATTACTGGAGCACTGCCTCTGACAGGATAAACGACCTCAATCTCCAGCAAGGGTACAATGACTTAAAGAAATGATCAGACAAGCATCCAAACTAATGAAAGAGAAACACGTTTTACATAGAGGTTATTATTCAGAAAACAAAGTATAATTTGCCCTTAAAACATGTAGAGAAAACTGGCTCTAAATTTTCTTTCCAAATGGAGAAATTTTCCTTTCATCTTTTAATGTTCCTCTATTCCTATAATGAACATATAGTATTTGTGTAATGATTTTTTAAAACCAGAAAATGTTTGTAGCTCAGGCGCTGAAGTGCAGGATTAAAAGAAAATGTTCAGAAAATAGCAGGCTGCATTTTTCCTCTTTAACTCCGGCAGGCTACTGCCTTTCTCCCTCTTGCACTTCCATGTGCGAGGAGGCATCAGCCCTGCGATTCACAGAGGTGAGTGTGGATGCCGGCAGGTTGAACCACTTCCCCCGCCCCTGGTGCAGGCCCAGATGAGTCATCTGTTTATTAACTCTGCTTCCTGGCATCCTCTCATGCCCAGGTCAGGCATGAGCACAGAGACACATCTGAACACCTGTGGATGCTGAAACCGACTGCATCCAACATTTCCTCTTTCCCAGGGGATCCTCTTAGGTGTAGTGCACCCGAGAACTGCAGTGTCTTATTACCCGTCTGCCAGAATGGAATGTGCAAAACCGGTTTTGGAAAGCTGGTGTCATGTGTAGCAGACACCTGGGATATTAGGAAGGTGCAGCTCCTGTCATACGGACACCTCTTTCTTCAGGACAGGTGGGCATCAGTAGATGAATGCTCGGGGTCAGAGGGCAATGTTTTCACTCAGGGATTTGAGCCCCACAAAGTAAATATATAGGATAAGAAGCGGACTGCAGCTTTGACATGTTGGATCAGTGACAGCCAAAGGTGTGCCTGCGGTAAATGACAGCACAGAGCGCGCGGGGAAGGACAGCAGTGTCCACCAGCGCAGAACACTGCAGCCTTCCCTGGAGGAGGCAGGTTCGCGTCTGGATTCGTTTCAGTTCTGGTTTCTGAGTGTAGGGTACAGGGTTAAAGGATCAGAGGATATCCGTCCTCCCTGTCGCCTTTCTGCACAGGCTGTCCCTCACCACACCGCCCTTCACCTCTCTGGGTGCCCCCCTTCGGGCAGAAGGCGCCCCGCGGCTGGCAGGCTGGCACCCCGGTGAGTGAGGAACAGCCCCGGACGCTTCCCCTCCCACTGCAGGCAAGTGGGAAGCAACGAGGACGCGAGCCGCAGAGTTCGCGGGGGACCCAGGACCTCGTGTCTGAGGACGTCGACCTCCACAGCCCGCCGAGACGCGCAGGGACACATCTGGGATCTGGGACAAGATGCAGACCGCCTTGCAGAATTTCCTTGGAAAGACACGAGAGCAGAGGCTGCTTGCCTAAGTACGGCAGTCTTCGTGGCTCCGCGACGCATTCGCGACCCGTCCGAGCCCTGCCGGGCTGACGGCTTCGGGGCTGCGCCAGCCACGCGGGTCGGGCTCCCAGCAGCGCGCACCGGCCGTCCGGCCCGCGGCAGCCAGGCACCGACTGCGGCACTGTCTGCACGACATCACGCGCCCGCCGCCGCCGCCGCCCAACGCCCGCCGCCCGCCGCCCGCGGCGCGCACTCACGGGGTGCACCTGTCGCTGTACTCGTTGGCGACCGTCTCGATGCCGCCGCTGCGCGCCACCGCGACGTAGCAGTTGAGGAAACCCAGGTCGATGCCCACCACCGACATCCCGCCGCCCGCGGGCCGCGCGGCCGGGGCCGGGGCCGCGTCCTCGCCCGCGCCGGGGCTCCGGGGTCCGCGCCGCCTGCGGGGCAGAGCAGAGCAGAGCTGCCGCCGCCGCCGCCGCCGCCCGGGGCCGCAGGAGGTGCCGCCCGCGTCCGCTGCGGCTCCGCCAACCGGCGGTTACTGCGCCCGCCCGCGCCTGCGCCTGCGCGCCCCGGCGGCGCCCGGCAACGGCCGCCGCGCTCCGGAAAGATCTGGAACGGGGCGGGGCCGGCGCGCGGCCGCAGGCGGCTGCTGGGACGGGGCGCGCCGCCGCCTGCCCGCTCGGCGGGGCCCCAGCCTGCGCCCAAGGGACCCCAGCCCTCTACCCGAGGGACCCCAGCCTGCGCCCGAGGGACCCCAGCCCTCTACCCGAGGGACCCCAGCCTGCGCCCGAGGGACCCCAGCCCTCTACCCGATGGACCCCAACCGGTGCCGGAGGGACCCCACGACCTAAGCCCGCGGGGTCCCAACCTGTGCGCGAGGGACTTCACGACCTCTGCACCCGAGGGGGCCCAACCACCTGCGTCCCAGGGGGACCCCGCTGGCACCCGGAGTCTAAGCCCCGAGGGACCCCGTGCCCACCAGGGCTTTGTGCCTGGGGGCATCTACCAGGCATCTACTCAGCCTCACCGCGCCCAGGGCGGGAGAGTCACCAGCCTCCAGATCCGAGAGGACCCCCCACCCCTGCCTCGCTGCCCGGACGGGCCGTGTGCCCGCGGCCTAGGCGCCGCCGCTGCCCGCTCTGTGAGGTGGCGCCCTTTGTGCCTGTGCCCCGGGCGCCGCCCCTCCGGGGAGGGAGGCCCCTCCACCGCACCAGCTGCTGTCTGGACGGAAATTCTAGCAATTTTTCCTTCCAGGACTAGAAATACCTCCGCCCAAATCTGTGCCAAGAAACAAGAGCACGCGCACGCTGTGCCCACCCCCCACCCGCCGGCAGAAAGCCCGGTTCCGCGAGGCAGCACCCTCCCCGCGAGGCCGGGGGTCACTTACGACGTCTGGCCATCCTCCCCTGCCCGGGCCTCCTGGGCGTCCGGCTCCTGTTCGTGCGGCTCCTGGGCCTGGGCGTCGGGCTCCTGGTCCTGCGCCTGGTCCTGGTCCTGGGCGGCCGGCTCCTGTTCGTGCGGCTCCTGGGCCTGGGCGTCGGGCTCCTGGAGGTCTGGCGCTCCCCTCACGTTCCTGTGGGGCTTCTGGTCCCCTTTCTCCATGTCGCTGTGTGTTTCCAGTTCCCCATTTGTCGTCTTGAAATGGACCCCTCCCCTGGGCATATTAGTTCGACTGTCTTCCCTGTTTGACCTCCTCCAAGAAGCTAGACGTTTTGCTCCCATTAGCGCGGCAGCAGTGGCAGCAGCCAGTGTGATGAGGGCTCCTGCTGCTGTGGCCAAGAGGAGCATGAAGTCCACGGAAGACACAGCCTGGCGGGCCATGGCCTGCCTGGGACTCCACGCGCCACCCCTCGCCGAGGGCAGTGGCCTGCGGGCCCTGCTCCCAGCCGGCACTGCGCGGGGCCGCTGGGGCCCAGGCCCCAGAACCCTGCCAGGCAACTAGGGGTTCTCTCCCCTTTGTTCTCAGTTGTCTCTCTAACCATTGTCCTTTTGGGACCCACCATCCACGATGATTCCAGAATACCCCGAGACTCCACTTGGAGCATTTGTTTCCTTTTGTAACACAAGGGTTGCGAGGATGATCTTCCATTAAACATTTGAAAAGTATCTGTCAACAGCTGATGCCGGGAGCATGGAATTTCCTACCATCACGTTCCCTCATTTTCCCGCGGGATCCTGGCGGCCCAGGCGCCTCTAACTTAACTATGGCAGGTCCTTTGGCAAGTTACTTAACTCTCCAGTCCCATCTAAGGAAGACTGAGAGACCTACTAGGTTGCATTCATGATTAAAGGCCAGGACATGCTAGTGAAGCCCGGCTGGCTGGGAATGTGGCTCGTGCTGTGTCCGCTCACAGCCCTGGGCTGTCAGGCCTGGGCTCTCGGTTTCCTTCAACGTGGCCTGTATCTCTGATGGTCCCGCTCCTGTCTTGTCTGGGCCTCTGGACGTGAATGTGGCAGGAGGGGTGAGCATCCTCCTGAGTCTGCCTCCTAAGCGGACAATGAAACTTAACAAATGATATTCATCATCTATTTTTCCTCCCTCCACCTGTGAATACGTTACTAGATTTTCGAATACCTTGTATTCCTGAGATGCACCAGCCAGCAGGCCACCGCAGTTGCGACTGCGTTTAGCGACAGTGGATTTGGTGTGATGATTTGAGCATGTTTCCACCTAGGTAAGATTCACTTTGGTGCTTGTGTGTAGATTTTGGACCCATTTCATCTAGGTTTTCATGTTGGTTGTCATAAAATTATTCATTTAGACTTAAAAAAATCGAATGTAGCTGTATGTTCTTAATGTTTTTTCCCTTTTTTATTGACACAACCGTAGTTCATTAAACTGCTGTAGAGCCTTGTAAATCAGCATCTGTACAAAATATATCACCACCAAAATTCTGTCCACCATCACCTTGTGATTGGCCCCATATACTCGATTTCCCCACTTCCTTTCCCCTTTTCTGCCAGTCCGATGCCATCAGTGCGATGACATGGTGCTTGTCTTTTCCCCTTGACTTGCTGGACTGAACAGAACACCCTCCAGGTCCATCCATCATGCTGTGAATGCCAGGATTTCACTTTTTAATAACTATACATAGACCGTATCTTCTTTTACCACTCCTCTGTGGATGGGCAAGGAGGCTGCTTCCAATCCCGGCTGTCCTCAGCAGCGCCGACGCACAGGAGGTGGGCGCCCACTCGCCTTGAATGAGTGTCTTGTGTTCTCTGGATAAATACCAGAAGTGGGAGCACAGGATTAGATCTTCCTGGTCTTCAGTTCTGAGGAATCGCCATCGTGTTTCCATAGTTTTTGCACCAGTTTACATTCCCGAGAGTGTGTGAGGGTTCTTTTCTCCACATGTTCGGCAACACTTGTCTTTTTGATGATAGCCATTCTCCCTGGTAGACAACATCTCATTGTTTTAACTTGCATTTCCTTAATAAGACATGAGCACCTTTCATGCACCTGTTGGCCATCTGCATTTCTTCTTGGGAGAAAGGCCTGTTCAGACCTCTCTGCCCATTTTTAAATTGGATTTTTGTATTACTGAGATTTATGAGTTCTTTATATATTTTGACCATTAACCCTTTGTCTGAAATGACTTGCAAATATCTTCTTCCCATTTTTCAGGCTGCTTAATCATTTTAATAATGGACTCTTTCGTTATGCAGTTACTTGAAATAGTCCCAACTTTTCAGTTTCGCTCTTGCTCCCCTACTGTTGGAAACAGCCAGACACTTCTCTAAGGCGGGTGTCAAAGACCTTTATATTTTCTGCTATGTATTTCATGGTTTCAGGTTTATATTCTTTAGTCCGTTTTGAATTTGTATTTGTGCATAGTGTAAGATAGTGGTCTATTTTCATCCTTCTGCATGTGGCTGCCAAGTTTTCCCCATACCATTTATTGTGTTGAATTTCCTTACTCCATTTTGTGCTCTCAGTCCCTTTATTATAGATGAGTTGTCCACGTGTGGTTTTGGGGGCCCTCAGTCCTCTTCTACTAATCTGCTTTTTCCCCAATACCAGGCTGATTGGATGACTATCATTTTGTAGTAGTTTGAAGTGGGGAAGCATGGTACTTCCATTTTTATCTTAGGATTTTTTTTATGACTATTCAGGAATTCAAATAAATTTTGACTTTTTGTTCTATTTCTGTGAATATTACAGTTGGGATCATGATAGAGATTCTATTGACTGTACCTTCGTATGTATATAGGTAAAAAGACCATTTTCTTCCAACCAATTAACATGATAGTTTTCCATTGGGGGTCTCCACTCCAGTTTCTTTTCAGTTTTCAGTATAAAGGTCTCTTTCACTTTCTTGGTTAAACTTATTTCTAGTTATTTTATTTTTATCGCAATTATGTTTTTTCTCTTTCTGATGGTTGTGTTTACATATAGAAATGCAACTGACTTTTGTTTATACTTTGGAACCTGCAACTTTACTTTTTCTTTTAACTCTATAATTTCTAATAATTTTTCTCATTACATCTTTTGTTGTCTATGTATCAAACAATATCAATGGAAAATAAGTTATTTCTTCTATTCGGATGCCTTTATTTGTCACTAATTGATCTGGCTAGGACAACTACGTTAAATAACAGTGATGGTGAGCTTTTTTATCTTGTTCCTGATCTCGAAGGGAAGATTTTCAGCTTTTCAGCACTGAGTGTAATGGTAGCTATGTGTGTTATGCTGAGCTACTTTCCTTCCAAAGCCCGTTTCTGCAGTTTTTTAAGTCATGCGTACTGAATCTTGTGAAATGCTTTTTCCACATCTATTGCAACAATATAGTTTTTATTCTTTGTTGATGCAGTTTTCACCCATCCTTGTATCCATCAAGTAAATCCCACAATCTCAGTGCAGGATCCTTCTAATGTTTTGCTCAATTCCGCTTTTAAGTTTCATCGAGGATTTCTGCATCTATGTTCATCAAAGGAATTGGTCTATAGTTTTCTTTTTCTTAATGCCCTCGTCTAGTTTTAGATCCAGGGTGATGCCTCACAAAGCATCAGGGAACTGTCCCTCTTCTTTACTTTTTGGGAGACTTTAGGAAGGATGGGTATTATATTTTCCTTGAAAGTGTGGTGGATTCACCAGTGATGTCACTGGTCCTGGACTTTTGCTTTTTGGGAGGCTTTTTACTGCTTCAGTTTCCTTACTCCGGACTGGTCTGTTCAGTTTCAGCGCATCGGAGCTCAGTCTTCAGAGACTGCAGACTCACTTTCTGCCGACAGCCCCACAATGTCCAGCTTGTCCGCACACGTTCACGGCAGCCTTTACGGTCTTCTGTGGTTTCGTTCATCTTTTGTTTGACTTACTAGGTTTCTTTCTGGCTATAGGTTCATAAACTCTCCTCGTCATGGTGCTGCTGGTGCTGCATCCGGAGGTTCTGGAAGTTCGACTCCTACGGTCACCTGTCCCCAGGAGTTTTGTGATTTTTACTTTGTCTATGTCTTCTTTCTTTTTTCACTTATCGTTTCAAACCACACTTGACAGACACGAATGCTGGGACATAATGAACTATTAGGTCGGATCTTGCTGGGTGTTAGTAAAGAGGAAGCACGTAGCGTCCCCTCTGCAGCTCCGGGGGCTAAAGTGCAGGTTAGGGACACTATGCACCTTCAAATACGGTTTCCTTTTCATCATATGTATTTTCTTTCATGCATTAAAATGCTTACAGCAGTTCTCAGACTTCACTAGCTTGTCAAAGGTGTCCACCCCCAAGAAGGTCAAGAGCCTCTGCCCAAGGGAGGAAAGCAGGACTGAAGCGAGGCGGGTCTCCCAAGGAGCTCTCGGACCAGGGTCCGGCGGTCTTGGATTAGGACCTTGCAGAGACTTGAGAGAACACGTACCTGAGGCAAACCACTGTTTTTCAGCCTCTTTGTTATCGCAGTTTAGCTGTTACCCTGACTGAGGTTATTAGAACAGCTTGCACGAGTGATAACCAGTCCTGAATTCAGGTCATGACAGTCAAAATAGAAAGAAAATAAAAAACGAGAAGCCATCCTTCCCTTTTCAGGAAGTAGATTTTTGACAGCGGGTGCCGCTTACCATGTGAACAGAGACGGCGAGAAAGCGACAGGACGCCCAGCTTTCTGGTGTGGATGGTGGGCAGAGCGGGGGTGCTGCTCATGGCGGGCTGCGGAGCGGGAAGCAGCTCTGAATTGAGCAGGGTTAGCTCTTAGGGATGCGGGGTAGAGAAGTCTGTGCTGGAGACACAGAAGACGTGTGCCTGGAAACCCAGCTGGGGAGACAGACGCAGGAGAGCTGAGCTGGCCAGCAAACAGGAAGCAGGGGAAAGCCCAGGCCGGCTCCTGAGGGTCCCAACATCTGAGATACGGTGGCAGCAAAGCCCCTTTGCGTTTACATTTAGGTTAATCAGTCAAGGAGGAACAGAGGTGTAAGTTCTTACTTATGTAGCACGGAGTTTCTGCAGGCACAAAAGCACTATTTCAGAAGTGTTAGCTGGAGTATACTGAAGTTCTAGCACTATGCCGCCGCGTCCATCTAGCAAGAAACAAAGACACACTTCTCTGAACTATCTCAAGTTTTCCTTTGTGGCAAACAGAACTACGGACAGTGTCCGAGGAAAGGAACGTATCCCCGACTCTATCACTTTCTGGATGCCTGGACCACTAACTAAATCGTGTCGGGTGTGTGCACAGGAGCTGATGCCCCGCGAGTGATGCCAGCAGCCAGGAGGGACTTCCCGACGCCCACCTTGCCTGTGCGGCGGGAGTGCACCGGCCCGCGCTGCCCACGCCGGCTCCCAGCGTCTCTTGATAGCTCAGCCCCACTTACCCTGTCCCCACTCTAACTTTACAGTCTTGGGGACTTCAAATGTACTGTCCTCTACAGTCTGAAAAACAAAAGAGAATCCTGTACAAAGCCTTAGAAACCTTGTTTTCTGCCTTTATGTCAGTTCCCAGTATGGACAAAAATTGCATTACTCTTAGCTTACTAAATGAGTTAATCAAGGAAAAAAAGCTGAGATCTGAACAATTTTAAACTTCCTTTAGTATCACAACAGTACACAACTTAATTTTCAAGGGACATTTTTTGTTCTGAGATATGTTTACCTAGTTTTGAAAAGAGATCTGCCACTTTGTATCTTTTATTTTCCAATGACAGGCTCACAGGGTCAACGAAGTCATTTTTTTAATGATCAGATCCAGGATCTCTGCTTATTAAAAGCTATATGACACCACATATCCTATTCGATGTAATAACTGATTGAACTGTCCATGACATTTTATAGAAGAAAGCTCACTTAAGCCCATAGACATGATGGTACCTTCTGATACATTTTATAGAAATATACTCTCAAATGATTTTAAAAGATGAGAATAGTTACATTAAAATAAAAATTTAAGAATAGACACCATTAGATTTTACCATTTTATATATTTTAATTTTTCATCACAAAAATGAAAGAATTTTCAACTATTAGAGAAAATATTAATTATAAGTAAAACTTCTCATTAAGGTGAGTTTGAGTCTAAGTAGAAAGGAAACCCACATTTATCTGATTTTTTCTACTGAAATTCCTGAAAATGTTTGCTTCATTGCAAAATTACCACTCTAAGAAAATAATAATAATAATAATAATAATACTATCAAAATGTACACAAATGGCAGCTATGTAATTTGTTTAACGAGTCAAATATGTTCTTTCTCAATTTAGTCTCCCTATGACCCACCTCCAATGTCAATAGTAAAGCTTTCTTTAATTTTATCATACAGCACCAACACCAAGGCACCCCCTGTCCCACGAAGGACATTGGAGAAGGCACCACGAAAGAACGCGTTGACCCCCTCTTGCCGGTACATCTTCACAAAGCAGTCGACAGTGCCTTTGTACTGCCGCTCCACCTCCCCACTCTGCGAAGACAGAGAGAAGTATGTCATCATTTAATGCCTTTTATGCTAAGAAAGACTGTATCCCCCATGGAAGATCAGATAACATTGATACTTTGTGGAGTAAGCACGTTGGGCTAATGGGCATATGTTGAGTTTGTACCAGTGATTGAAGAATAATAATACTCTTACCCTCTCAACACACTGCAATTAAGTGAGAAATAGCCTGAAATATAACTAAAAAAGAACGTTTGGATATTTAAAAAAATGCATTTTAGGGAATATTTAGAACTAATAGCAACCACAAAACTCCTTAACTAATTTTGTAAGGTGTAGTTTGACTAATAACTTACAAAGAAGTTAATGACCTTAAATGTTAGAAAGGAAAAGCTGAAAATTAATGAGCAACCTAAACATTTTTTGAAAAATGAACCTAAGCAAGGTAGAAATAAGAAAAAATAACAAGCAAAAATAAAGGACCTAGAAAATAAAACACCAAAAAGCACAAAAAGTCTGAAATTAGATATTTGAGCTATTTCATTGACGTGTATCTGGAAACATCTGAGTAAGAAAAGGGAAGTTCCCCAAATCATTAGAAATGGCAAAGGTAACATCACTGTAGGTGACCCAGAGATCAAGAACAGAATGGTAGACAAGCAACTTCACAATCATCGTTTTGAAAACCCAGGCGAAATGCAGATTCCTGAAAAGTATAATTTTACAACAGAATAAAAAATTAAGAGTAATACTGAATTCACTAAGGCAATTCAATCAGTTCTTGAAAAAGTCTCAGAGGAAACACTGCGTCTGGATGGTTTTTACAGTCGATGAAGTTCTACTAAACAGTCAGGTCTCACGGAGCCTATTCTAGAGAAGAGGGAAGACTCCCTGACGTGCCTTGCGATGCCAACATTGTCTGGATGCCCAGATTAGACGTGGGCAGCACAAGAAGGAAAAACTACAAGCCAGTGTTCTGAAACACGGTGCACAAATGCTGAACAAAACCCAGAGAAGGCTCCCGCTGGGTTCGTGGTGAATGGAGAAGGCTGGTTTAGTTTTGGGAAATAAATAATGTAATGCAACATATAACACACAAAAAGAGGAAAACGATATGGTTATCTCAGAGTTACGGAGAAGCACGACCTCCATCCACAATGAAACACTGCTGCAGCCCCATCAGAAAGGAACGTCCACGGAGGAGAACTAGAAAACCCAGCTAATAGTCAACCAGGAACGAGAGGCATTCCTTGTTAGATTAGCAACAAGGCGGGCTGCCACTTAGTACTTTTTAAAACAGCAGTCAGAGGTCTCAGCCTGTGCAGAAAGGCAAGAAAGGGAAATGTAAAGTAAGAACTGAAAAAAGAGGAGAAAGCATAGCATTATTTATAGATGGTATACCTCTGTGAAAATAAAACTGCAAAGAGTGCAGTACGTCTAGATTAGCGTTTGCGATAATATTTAACAAAGCAGTGGAATATAAAATGAAAACACACAACAAGCACTGTGATGGGTGGAACCATGTGACATCACTCATGTAGTCTACAGGGAGAACACAAACGAATGAATTAAACAACAGACTTCAAAAAAAGAGAACTAATTCAAACGACAAGACTTTTAGTGGGGACAAAACAAAATCAGAGGGTGCCAAAAAGATGGGAGGGGGAGCAAATGGGGTCAAGGGGAAAAACTGTACAGTCAAGGGGGAAAAAGGAAACAGTGGTAAACCTACTGTATTTTGTACAGATGTAATTTGCTATCATGTACATCCCACACCTAGTTCGTGTTAAAATGCACTATTTCTTCAACACAATCAATTGAAAAAAACAAAAAAACGAAATTCACTTATGGAGGGGCTGTGTGTGCTGCCTCAGAAGAAGCCGACCCTGTGGGACGTCTCGGCTGAGTGGCCCGGCAGCAAGAGATGAGAGAATGCGCTTCTGGTGCTGGACGCCCTGCCTGTGGCGCTGCTGTGCAGACTCCCGAGCATCATGTACAAGACATACAGACACATGCCCACTGCTTTTCTGAACTGTTCTGACAGTACGTTGCAGATATCACGCCCCGTATCTTTAAATACCTTAGTGTGCATTTTCCAAAAATGTCTTCTTATATATTCAAAGTAGTTATCAAAATCAGAAAATCTGCATTGATATAAACCTATTACCCACTCTGTCATCAGTTCTCCATTTAAATGTTTTTCACTGTAGTCAACCAGAGGGGACACGGGTCAAGAGGAAGCACAATAGAAAGGAGTGCCCCGCTTACAGGTGGTGCATGGGTCCTCCTGGGCCCAGGGCGTGGACACAGGCGAGGACGAGGATGTGACAGCCCTAGCGGTACTGTGTGGAGAATCAGCGGGTTCACCGCACACGCTGCTAGGACCGTGCTGTGCCCAGCGAGCACTCCACAAAGGCCGTTCCAGCTCCTGCCTCATGACTCACTTGCCCGCACGACACCTCCCCTCCGGGTGTGGGGTGTGCTGGACACTCAAGCCACCCTTTCCATTCGCTGCCTGGAATGTTATTCCCCCACTGTTCGAGGTCAGCTCCCCAAGAGGCCAGATCTGCTCACCTTCAGCATCTGGGTGGCCCCCACAACACTCCTGGAACCCACCACATCTCTACGTGAGTCTAACTGCACGCCCCAAACGCGACACCGTGAGCTGGCAGTGGGCTCTGCCCACTTCCTCCGACTGCTGCAGCTTAGCACAGAGCAGGCACTGAACAGCGGTGACGGAGTGATTTCACAGAAACTGCGATGCAGGCTGATACAGGAGCAATTTTGGTCTGGGGATTGATATTTAGAGCACAGATGATTATAAACAAACTTTCACCCTTGGAGTTGAAAATTCTTTACAAAATATACTACAACAAAGGATGACATGACACGGGGGCTTATTCTACTGGATGGACATTCAGCTCAAGACGGACATGCTCATCCAGGCCCTGCCGCCTCCCGCCACCGTACGTGCTGGGGCCGGGGGCCCTTTCCACTGCAGGCGGTGGCAGCTGGAGAGAGGAAACTGTGAGGCCGCACGGCGCACTTCGCCTCGTAGAGTAAAGCAAG
The DNA here is from genome assembly GCA_004363575.1 of Solenodon paradoxus. Taxonomy (NCBI): domain Eukaryota; kingdom Metazoa; phylum Chordata; class Mammalia; order Eulipotyphla; family Solenodontidae; genus Solenodon; species Solenodon paradoxus. The sequence continues at coordinate 4,752 of RJWH01009113.1, read as the reverse complement.
TGACCGGTACCGAATTTCCCAAGTCGCTCTGACACTGGAAAGAACGACACCGGAGCACCAGAGATAGTGAGACTCACATTTAAGTGACATACCTGCATCATCATGCGCCGTCTAACCGTGTCAAAAGGGTAAGAGAGAATCCCAGAGCACGTAGTCACAACTTGAGCAATGAAAAAGGAGACAAGCAATGGGGTTTTCTTTGGCTTTGGCAAGAGGCCCTGGAAAAGAAGAACGTGTGGCGTAACCGTCAAGTTTCCAAAGTACCTTCCACCCTTAAGTCAAAGGACCACCTTATAAACGTGCGAATGAGGACACAACTAGACGTGGAAGGCAGGAACCACTGGATTTGCCGCAGAGGATGAAAATAACAGCGGGAGCTCAGAAGAGTGCCACCCACAGCTGCACCAGAGTATCTTAGGAAAAGAAAAGTAGGTTTGCTACAGGAGACTTGTGATTAAGGGCACTGAAAACTCGGGGACAGCAGCCAGAACGACAGGAGCTCTGTGCTTTATGATTGAATGCCCGCTCGTGTCTGCAGATGGGACCTGACAAGCACTTGCAGGCTGGCTGACACACTCAGCGCAGTGCGCTTAGATGCCGACTTATGACCTCGAGAGTATTGTGACGCTGTGTTCCTTCAATACAATGAAAAACAAATAAAAGCCTACACTAGGGAAGAAACAGCCCTAAAATCCACTACTGTAAGTGCCAGCAGAGAAAAGCTGAGGAGGGTACAAGGTGACTCCCCACGATTAAACAAACGTACACAGATACTGTCATTTCCTTTGTCTACAAAATAACACAAGAACTCAAAGCAGCGTCCGATCACAATAAAATGACATTTGATCACATTTATACAAATGAGAAAAGGCAGAGATAATAAAATATAAACTATCCTCCAGTTTTGATCTTATTTAATAAAACACGGATACTAATCTCACTGCTTCCTTTCAGAAGTGTTTTGACAAAAGGATTAAGAGCGGAGGATTCACTTGCCAGTAAATAAATCACCTAACCATTCCTAGGTTATTTTTCTTCGCAATAGGGCTATCGAAAGCCAGCCTAGAATACTGTAAGGATATAAAGAACGTAGCAAGATTCCTAGAACTAACTAACTGTGAAACAAATGGTAGTGAAAATTACCATCTTTTCTTCCCTGCCTGTCGGAGTGCTGACAAAATCTGAAACAAAAAGGCAAACTGCAGAATGGCCTGGCCCACACAGTACAGGCTCTAACAGCACCCAGTGGAGCGCAGAGCTCTAGCAGCGTTTGTGACATGAGTATGTCTTGCCTACTTCCCAAAATGATAGTAAACTGATTATCTGCACGTAAAAGAGTGATAATAAAGTGAGTGTAAAATCAGAAAAACTGTGAGAAGATGCTTTTTTATGTGCTAACGATTTGATTATAAATCCAACCAGCTTGTTTTCTATTTGCAGCATGATGCATAATGAGTCTTTCAGTGCAAACAGCACAAAAACCTAGTGTTTGGGTTTATACCCAAAGTCAGATTCCGAATTGAGCTCAAATTGAATCAGCTGTTGGTGAAGTCACTATTAAACAGAACTCTGTCTCTTATCATTTATTTTTATTTTTTTTAAAGGTGCAGGCGGGAATGAAGGTGAGCAGGCAGGCAGGCAGGAGGAAAGAGGAAGAAGAAGCATTTATTTTTATTTAGTTGTTCACACTGGTTGCTCCCCTCGGCCATGGGTCTTGAACCCAGGACCTTGGAATGCCTGTGGGACTGCTCCCAGGTGCACTAGACCGTCGGGCCGCCAGGGGGCGCCCTGACCATCTGTTTCGGTTGTCATCGTGGAGAACAAACAGATCAGCAACCATCCATGTGACAGGCTGGTGAAGACCCTACCTTCACTGTGTCGTACACTCCGAAGTAGGAGGCCCGGTACACAATGATGCCTTGAACCGAGACGCTGAACCCTTGGTAGAGACCCACAACTCCATCTGATTTCACTATTTTCACCAGACAGTCACCTAAACCCTTGAACTGTCGCTCTTCCGGACCTAGGAAAAACCATGGAACATTTACTAGCAATGTTATATATCAGACAAACACTTTAATCGAAGTGAATTAAGCAAACATTTTACAGATGTCAATGATGTGAAGTCAAAATCTTCCCATTCATTTACAGATGAGTACATTTTAAGTAGTACTTTAGAAGATTTGAGCTGAAAATATTAACTGCTGCAAGAGCAATCTAATTCAATGTACTTCAATCTGACTTACCTGAAACATTTCATTAAATTACCAGCAGTTACCAGCTGGGGTTCAGAAGCACTCAGGGCTGAAAAGCAGTGTGGGCCGAGCGGGCACGTGTGGCTTCAGGGCCCGAGCCCCACACGAGCGCCCGGGGATGGATGCTCTGGTCTCCCAGCGCGTGGAAGTACCGTCGATGTGGAGCTGTGGTCTGCTAAGCTTGCAGCCAGCAGTGTGTCTAAAAACCGCCAATTACTACGCTGTCACTAAAAATACTGACTGCTGAAAACTGCCAGCCACCCTCTGTGCTCTCGGTAAGCCCAGCCTTTTGCTGGGGGGCCTTGTAAACACTGCCGTGTCTGTGGCCCCGCACAGTGACGTCGGGTGTGCCCACAGACTGAAGGGCCTCAACGCGTCAGAGGCGGCGGCACCTCTTTCTAGCACTGGATGTTTTCATTTTTGAGAGCATATCAGACACTGGAATCCACAGTAAGGCTTTTCAAAACTGTGACAGGAGAACTTTAAACCCACAATCTTTTATATGGCCAGATATTAAGAGGGTAAAGCAGAGCTGCTGTTAGACATGCAGTATCTTTATCTTGTATTCACCGTTCTCAGAAAGCTTCCGAGAACCAAGCTACCAGAACCATCCTGGAGAGGCGCAGAGATTGCCAGGTGGGATCTCAAGGAAGGAGGGGCGCGGGCTCTAATGGGGTCTGCCCTCCTGCTAGTGTGGGGTGGCCGCTACCTTTCCTCCTTTAAGGGAAGAGAAGTACTAGTTTCCAGCACGTGGCGTTTCCAGCCTCTGCGCAGCTGAGAACAGGCCTTCCAGGGGACTCCGGCACGGTGTGACCCTGGAATTCCACAACAAATTGCACCCCTACCTTTTCCAATATCCACGCCCAGCCGGGTCCGGGCAAAGTCCAGCGGGTACACCACACACAAGGACGTGGCCCCGGCGGCTCCTCCAGAAGCCAGGTTTGCCAGAAACCACCTCCAGAACTGAAAGGCCGTGATGAAAATGTGGTTAGTAAAAGACAGACTGACTGCTTAAACGTCCTGTCCTTAGAAAGGCTAAAAATCCAAATTTACAAACGGCTTCTATAAAGCAAGCGTCTATAAAAACACGTATCGAATTGCACAAAATACTCCCTTTTGCAGCCTGATTCTGCCCAGCAGTCTGAGAGAGGCAGTTCGGCTGGTGACACAGAATCCAAGGGATTCAAGGGCCTCCAGCAAAAGCAGCCCCCGTCAGCGAAGGGGCCACACACGACAGTCATGTCTTTGGGCAGTCAGGTTTTCTGTTTATAACAGAGCCAGCAATGACTAAAATGTCAGACACTCGCAGGCTTTTGTTGTGCCTTTTTTTTGGTGGTTTCGTTATAAATGGCAGCATTTCTCTTTGTAATTCCAGTAGAATTAATTTAAACCGCTCACAAATACGTGCAATGCGCCAATGCTGACGTGAAAACTGGCAGAAGCCAACTCGAGAGGCATGAGGGGCACCTGCCGGTGCTGGGCTCTTTGCAACAAAGGTTTGGAAGAGCCTGCCCGGGGCCCATCTGAGGCTCACCCCGGGGCTCTGGGGGAAGGGAGCTGTCACAGAAAACTTGGGCCCGGAGGCCAGCGGTGCTGGTCCCCTCCGTCCTGCAGTGTGGTTCAGGTCTCAGAAGTTTATGACTTGCAGGCATTTGCTGTCCTCAGACCCTGTGGGCCGAGGCTTGGGGAGCCGTACTTCACAGCCATCAGTTCTGGGGCGGCTGCCCCACAGCCCAGCACAGGCCTGGAGCCAGGGGGAAGAAGGTGAGCTGGCCAGGCTCCTCCGGGGGAGCCCGACTGAAAATTCTACGTGAATTTCTACAGCAGAAAGAACGTGACTGCCACTGTTCGGAGCAGGACCCGTAGTGTAAACACCCTGGTTAATGCCGCAGCTCACGGCCGCATCGGCGCACGCTGGAGGGATTACCTTTCCCGGGGAAGTGGGGTGGGACGTGTTGGGTAAATGTTAACCCACCAGGCTGACGCTGCCCGAACCTGCTCATGATGGAGACCTTTCGCGCCGGCCTTGATCAGGGCCCTCGAGAGCGGCCCTCAGTCCTGGGAGTCTGACCTCAGAAGCAGGAGGCTGTGGGCCTCACAGACGTTTGTGCCGACATTGGTCAATGGGGAACACCCGTCTTGCGTGCTTGGGGCTGGGGCTAAATGCTCACTCGGGCCCACGGGATAGTGGGATGGAGCAGCTGAAGGTCCATCACAGCCCACACTCAGCTTCTGACTCAAAAGCACCAACCAACCAAACCAACCCTGCATGTCAGCGCTCTGGTGAGCAGCTGTGTGAGGACACAGCATGTGTGTCGCTGTCGTGCTGGGCAGTCAGTGCTTCTGCGGACTCTGCTGGGAGAGGACCATTGGAGTTGGCCCTGCTCTCCTGGACTGTCTGTGCCTGTCCCTTCGCTGGCATCTACCAGCACCATCGCGCTAACATCGTGGGTCTAGCCACTTCTCCGCATTCTGAGTCCCAGTGAGTCACCGAACT
>RJWH01009112.1:0-18000 GCA_004363575.1 Solenodon paradoxus | reverse complement strand
GCGTTAGTGATAGTGATAATGCCATAGGAGCTAACATTTATTGAGGACCTACTATGTACCAGGCAAAGTGCTTTGTATTAATGAGCTCATTTAATTCCTTGGGATAAGTCTATGAGGGAACCATGGCATAGGAAGGTTAAATACCTTACTTAAGAAGCCCTGGTAAGTACTAGGTTAAGTTACCCTATAGAACACAGGATAATTTTTATGACTCCCCTCTCTCATCTCATCCATTCCACTACTTAAAAAACACAGTAGTTTCTACCTCCAAGCTTTTTTTTCCTTTTCCTTCTGCCTGCAGTTGTCTGTACTACATACCTTGATTGGGCATTCATCCACCCATAATCCCAGCAGCTTTGTGACCTCAGATTAGTGATTTAAGTGTTTTCTATCTTTACCTTTCCTCACTGTAAAATGAGGAATAGAATAGAACTAGAATCTCACTGTGTGAATAAAGAATAACTGTGAGTTAATAATAATACAAGTAACCTCTCTGGCCTTAGCGTTCACATTTTCCCCCCACTGTATTCTAGCCACACTGACCTCATCCCTTGACCTCAGACACAGCAGGTGGGATCCAGCCCACTCCAGTCCTTTGCATTGGCTAGTTTTTCTACCTAGAACACTGGCGCTAGTCTCTGCACGTTCCTTTCAGGGCTCTGTTCAGGTATCAATCCCTCCCTGACCATCTGAATGTGCACACCTAACAGAGCTCAGTCCCTTTCTCTGCTTTATTTGCCACTTTGCCTTTTATCACTGTCTGGAATACTATCGCTTACCAGTTTATTGTGTTTAATGGCAGGCTCATAAGAGCCTAGTTTTGTCTGCTTAGTCACTGCTGGGTCTCTAGCACCTCAAAATATACTTAGTATATTGTAGGTGCTCAGTAAGAATTTATCACATAAACAAATGGAAAAAATATATAATTTCAGACAAGTGGGGGGTGGCAAATGAAGATGAAGAGAGCTTATGAGTTAGTTAGTTGGGACTCTTCATCCAACAGACACTTACTGAGCACCTACTGAGTAGCCAGCACTCTTCTATGTGCTAGGTACACGGGAGGGAACAAAAGAGGCAGAAATTCCTGCCCTCGTGGAGCAAGCCTAGACTGAAAGTGAGGGAGACAGAAATAAGTAAAATTAGTATGTTCCCAATGGACAATGGTGAGAAACACTTAGTGATTTGTTGGAGGGTAGGGTGTGTTGACATATATCTGAGAAATGGGGAAACTGCACATGTGGTGGACCTATACATATGAATTTATTTTCATATGTAGAAGTTATTACAATAAAAATATATATATAAATTAGTATGTTAGACAAATGTTAAGGAGGAAAACTGAAGTAGGGAAAGTAGGAATTGAGTATTGGGGTAATTGAAATCTTGAACACAGGACAGGCCTCACTTAGAAGGTGACTGTTGAATTAAGACCTGAAGGAGGTCAAGGAGGGAGACAGTGTCTAGGGGGAGAGCATACCAGGCAGAAGGAATAATCAGTGCAAAGGCCCTGGGGTGGGATTGTGCCTCACATGGTCAAAGAACATGAAGGAGGCCAATGTGGCTGGAACAGATTGGAGAGAGAGGTAGGTTGGGAAGTCAGAGAGGTGATGAAGCCAGGGTGATACATAAGGTCAAGGGAAGGGGCTTGAGGATGGAGAAGGATAACACATTAGCTAATAGCTAACATTTGTTGAGTGTCTACCATTTGCCTGAGATTCTTTTCTAAAACCTTTATATACATTGACATTTAAGCCTCACAAAAGCCTTTGAGAGTACGTATGTCCCCATTTTACAGATGTGGAAAAAGACTCAGAGAGGTTGAGTAACTTGCTCAAGGTCACATAGCTTAATGAGGCTGAGGACCCAGAGAGAACAGATTTGCAATGACAGGTTATTCATTGCATTGGACCACACAAAGGAAAGATTAATTCTCCTTGGGAGATTCTGGAACTTGATGGCTGTGTAATAAAGGGCTCATCAGGTGTGAGAAGGGGGAAGGGCAGTCCTCAGATGTGGGAACTGGATGAATTCAGGGTGCCTAGGATGTAGCATGCCAGGTTTGTACCTACCTCTGATTTCTGTACATGCTGTCAGAAGCACCCTTCCACAGATTAGCCTGGCTTGCTGCCTCCCCTTCTTCAGGAATCTGCTCAAACATCACTTCCTCAGGGAAGCCCTCTCTGCTCACCCCATTTAAAATAGCATCACTGTCACCTAGCATCTTAACCCTTCTGTTTTTCTTCATAGAAAGGTAGTGTTGTAAGGTGGGTCAGATCACTACCCAGAGTCAAACTGCCTGGGTTTGGACCTTGGCTCAGCCAGCTTCCAGCTGTGTGACTTTGGACAAGTGACCTCACCTTTCTGTGCCTCCACTTGCTCATCTGGATTACGGAAGCATAATGATACTAATAATGCCCACCCCTTAGTGTTGGTTTAAGGGTTAAAAGAGTTGAGTGATTAAAATGGTGTGCAGCACTTAGTAAAGGCTGCATGACTGGTTCCTGTGTTTTAAGTTAATAATATTCATAGCATACAAGTAAGTGGCAGGCCTCTTAAGACGGACCATCTTCAAAACTGTCCTGTGGATCTCCCCTCAAAACCCCTGTCTGCAGCAGTCCTGTCTCATTTGATCCCAGCTCCAGCCTTCCAGCGACCAGGCCACAGACCTAGGATCACCCTTGATGCCTCTCACCCGCCATCCTCTCTGTCAGCAAATCCTCTTTGCTCTGTTTTCAGATTTTCTCCAGAGCTCAGCCACTTCTCACCACTTCCACTATTAACATCACCATCTCTCACTTGGACTATTACAGTCACCTCTTCAGCCCTGGTTTCTCAAAACAGCCAGAGGGATCCCATTGAAATCCCTAGTCACAGCCTGTCACCCTCTCTGTTCATAACCCTCTCGTGGTCACTGTCCCACTGAGTCCAAGTTGAAATCCTTACAGGGCCCATAAAAGCTTCACCTGATCTGACCCACTTCCCTCTGTTCCCACCTCCTGCCTGCCCCTCGCACCCTCCTCTCCCACCACGCTGCACTTTTCTCTGCCTCAGACCTGCTAGTGTGCTCCAGCTCACGACCCTTGAGGTTAGCTCTTTTCTCTTCCTGGATCACTGCTCCCCAGATCATCATGAGCCTGACTCCCTTTCTTCTAGGTCTTTGTCAGGTATCATCACCTCTGTAGCGTAGCCTCTCCAATTACCCTTTCAAAAGTGACACCTTCTCTGTGTCATTTTCGTCCAGAGTTCTTATCACCATCTGACATATTCGTGTTTGTCTTGTTTCTAGTCTGTCTTCCCCCACTGCAGCATGAATTCCCCTAGAGCAGGGGCCTGTGTCTGTTGACTGCTGTCTCCCAGCACTGGCCCACTGTAGGCACTCAGTAAATGCTTGCTCAGTGGACAAGATGCAGAGAAGTAAACCTGGCTAAGAAGGCAACTTCTTGGAACGCTTGTTAGGTCATGTGGGAGATGTGATCCTAAACAAAATACAAAACCCTGTGTGCTATTACACTTGTAGCACATCATCACATTTCACCTTCACTGATAAGTTCTGTCGCAGCTGAAAGAGGAACTGGTAAAATTGCCTGTCTTCGCCACTAGGAGTCACACGGAACTCTTTGGGCCTCTGAAGCAAGCAGGCCTTCACAGTATCTCATTGAAGTCTCCAGGGACAGGACACCCTGATCTCAACCCTTCGGGACTGTGTGACTGGAATTTATTGCCTACAATTGTGTCTACTGACTAAACTTTGAAATGGATCAGACATAGAAGGAACATGCTGTATTATTTCAAAGAATTGAGCCATCAATAAGAGAGGGAAGTTCTTTAAAACCTTATTTGAAAATCTTACTTTTAACCTAACAATCCCCTGCCAGTGAACGGTTGATTGATGAAAGCGCCCTTAAGGAATAGTAAATTCATATTAATTTCCAATTTGTTCTCAGCAAAGGGTGCAGTTATGAGGGAACAAGGAAGGTCCTGTTCTCTGTGGGACATGCTGAAGGAACAATGTGAGGGAAAGTATAACTTACTGGTTTAAAAGCTACGACAACTGGAACCTGACTGCCTTGGGTCCAAATCTTGGCTCTGCCACTCAGAGCTGTGTGCCCTGTAGACATTATTTCAACATTCTGTGCCTCTGCTTCCTCCCCCAGAAATTAGCCATCATAAGGAGAAACCTTCCTTTCCAGAGTTATGATGTAGGGCAAATGAGTCAATACCTCTAAAAATAAGGGTACAGGTCTACAGGTCCTAATCCAAAACTTCTGGGGCTAGCCAGATTTGTTTCTGAGTTTCACGCTTTTCAGATTGTAAGATGATAAGGTGCACATGCAAGGTGTTACATAACACCCTCAGTGGGCTCTGTCATCAGCTACATTCAGATTTCTGCAGCAAAATGTATGCGCAGTCACTCAAAATAAGGATCAGTACAGACCAGAAGGGGCCTTGTGTCATTTGAAGTCAGGTTCACCTGCCCGCAGGCTTACAAAGAAGCTTTCTGTTTTCAGAACTTTTGGATTTAGGAATCACAGATAAGGAATTATGAACAAATTAGAAAGTAATATTTAATAAGAGCTTATCAGGCCCAAGGTCTATATTTATTCCTGTATAATAACCTCACGAGCTATGTAGTAGTATTACTATCACTATTTTACAGATGAGGAAATTGAGGTACAAAGAAGTTGTGCCCTGGTGACACCACTAGTAAGTAGCAGAATTGGCGTTCCAACACTGGCAGTCTGACCTAGACCTGGGCAGTTGTCCCATAGGCCATATTGCCTCTGGTTGGAACAGTGCCTGATACACATTAAACACTCAGTTGATGTCCATTAGTACTGTTAGCAAAAAGAACATGCAGGGATAATGACAGGTCCAAGGAGTGTGGGGTAGAAGGACAGAAGAGAGTGGACATTCAGTTACAGGAGATTTCATAAAGGCAAGCCCCCTTGGCTGGGACTTGAACTATGAGGAAGACTTCTAGGCAGAGGAAGAGAGCCCCAGATGGAATGAATAGCCTTTGCCCTTGCAAAAAAGGAACCTCCTGGAAAACTTGATGTTAGATGTGGTGGAAGATATAAATGAAAACATTAACATCAGAGGCATTTTAATCGTTTTCGATTTCTACGGTAACAAATTACTGTAAGGTTTACTTCTGAAAACAACACACGTGTATTGTTACCATTTGAGTTCTATAGGTCAGAATTTCAGCACAGGTTTTCACCGGGCTCAAATCCAGCTATCCACAGGGCTGCACTCCTTCCCAAAGGCTCCAGTGAACTGCTAGTTCAGTTTGGTGGCAGAATTCAGTCCTTTGAGGTTATAGCATCAAGGTCCCTGTTTCCTTACTGGTTGTCAGCTGAGGGCCATTCCCAGCTTGAAGAGGCACATCATTCCTAAGCTCAGAGCCTCCCTTCTTTCATCCTCAAAGCCAACGGCAGCAGGTCAAGACCTCTCATGCTTTGAATCTCTCCTGCCTCTTGTCACCGACCATTCTGCCGCCTCCTGCTTTTACCTATCTGATAAGATTAAGCTCACTTTAATAGTCCACAATAATCTGTTTCAAGATCTGCAACCTTAAATTCATCTGCAAAATTCCTTTTGCCGTGTAGCATAATATACTCACAGATACCTAAGTTTAGGATTTTGGCATCTGGGGAGGGTATTATTTTGTCTACCACAGTCTTGACCCCTAAAGATTCATGTTTGCGAAATGGACACCATCTCAGGGCTTCCCAAAGTCTCGTTCCATTACTGGGGTCACATCCAGAGCCAGGCTGACGAGCTTAGAATTTAGTCTGAGGGAGTTTAAGGACTGATGATGGCTATCTGGGAGAGGCAGAGGTAAGACGGCAAGAAAGGAGTCCTCTTCCTGCTGGCCTCTGCCCCCTCCAGTGTCCACAGCCTCTCAGCTCCGAGCCTTCTACCCTCCAGGTACCCCTGGGATGGCGTGAGCACTCACCCAGCGATGGACCCCTCTGTGACGCTGTGGCAGTTTCTGCTGCAGCTGCTGAGAGAACAAGGCAATGGCCACATCATCTCTTGGACCTCACGGGATGGGGGTGAGTTCAAGCTGGTGGATGCCGAGGAGGTGGCCCGTCTGTGGGGGCTGCGCAAGAACAAGACCAACATGAATTACGACAAACTCAGCCGGGCCTTGCGCTACTACTATGACAAGGTAAGGTGTCAGATGGAGCCTGGAAACCATCAGCGTTTATTTATTTATTTATTTATTTTGCCTTTAATTACCAGGGCTCTCACTTTGAAAGCAGTATTCAAATTGACCATTTCTTGACCCTGCCTCTGTGGCTCAGATGGCTAAAATGTAGACTACGAAAGCTATGGACCAGATTTGAGACCTAGGGCTGAGTTAGCAAAAAAAAAAAGTTAATAAAATTTACCATTTCTGGTGCGCCCCAGTGGAGCAGTGGTTAGGTTAATTGCTTCCGAAGGACACAGGCCGCATACCCCTGGGTTCGAGTCCCAGACCCAGGGGAAGCAACTCGTGTAAACAACGAAATAAAAATGGAATAAAGATGCTCCTTCCTCCCCTCTCCTCCTGCCTGCCTGCCTACTTGCCTTCATTCCTGCCTGCACCTTTCCTTCAAAAACAATTTACCATTTCTTTCCTTTAGCCCACCTATGATACTCTCAGGTCCTCCAAAACAAGAAATTATCTCAAGTATTTTATTGTCTTAATGCTTTGGCTAAAACCTTCAGAGCAATATTGATACTGACCCGCTCCCCACCCTGAGATCCCCAGTCATGCTGTCCCATTACGCCCCATACAACGTTCTATTTTCTTGCCGTATTCAAAAGCCAAAACTTTTGAAAACACTGTTAATGAGTCTTCCTCCTCTGAAACCACTGTGCCCATTTGGGCTCCCGCAGTTTTTTCATAATCTGCTCTTATCCCTAAGATCCAAACCTCCGTGACAGTACTGTCCTGACCTTTCCTGACGTTATCCGCTAGGACCCTCAACAGTTTCACCAATTTGCTTCTCATTCCTGTAGCCGAAACCTCCCAAACAGCATATATAGTACCAGTTCCAGACCGCAGCCTCTTAGATTTCCAGAGCAGCACTGGTCCACCCCAATATTTATGTCAGTTATTTTTTTGTCGTGTTCCTATCACTGTGACGTTTGCCGTCATCTGATCCTCTCAAAGCAGTTTTGGATTTCCCCTCCCCCTAATAGTTAAACCTGTTGTCTCATTTTCTTATGTCTTTGCCTGAAACTTTCAAGCCAGTATTAATGAATGTCCCTTTTCAGAAAAAATACAAACCCACCTTGTGATCTACTTGACCAGCGTTAAGATGGTCCAGGGTACCCTGGTGCCCCGGCCCCGCTGCCTCTTGTTCCCTAGAACAGCCCTAGACTGATGCTGCACACAGTGAATCATTTATAGCAGTCATTCCATTCTGAGAGTTTATTCCTTTAGCTCAAGCTTCCAAAAATATTCATAACAAGGTTGCCTCATAAGGTGCTGTTCACCCACCAGACTGTCCCTGAAGCCTTCAAGCCAGCTTTGAGAGTCCCCCCAGTATTTACACCAGTGTTTTAATGATCTCGTCTGGTTGTTGTCAGTGACTCCATTTTCTCACTGCCTTACCTTAAACACCTTCGCTGGCTTTAGGAATGAGGCTTCTCACCCTGTCCACCCTCATAACTTTGCCCTGTTCCACATCTGTGTTGGTAGCTTTAATCCTCTGTATTAATCACCACTTCCCTCTAATTTAATCTCTTCCAACATGTATATCCATTACTTCATTTTCCTGGCTTTACTGCACTAGCTAAACTCCAAGACTGTCCTGACAGCCACCCCACAGGCTGACCCCGTTAACCCACAGACACCCTAGTTCCTGGAGCCAAGAGGAAAGCCTGCTCCTTCCTGCAGCTGCTCCCCTAGCTGGGCCTCGCTGTGGGGAGGAGGAGCTAGGTGGTGCCGGGTGTCTGAGGTAGGGACAAGAGTGACAGGGAGACTGGGAGCGGGGTGAATGGGAAGGAGACAGGAGGAGAGAAGGCAGTAAACTAAAGGATGAATTGTAGAGAGGAGACTAGAGAAGGGCAAGAGACTGGCAAATAACAGAGAGGAGGGTCAGGACGGGGAAGAAGGAGGTAGAAACTGAGAGGAAAGGGAAGAGGCCCAAAATTGAGCAAGAAATGGGTGACATGTGAAATGGGCTGGGAGGGGAAACATACAGGGAGGCATGGTGGTCGTGTAATAAGACGGGAGGAGGGCACGTGCGAAGAAAGACACGGACACACAGCCCTCTAGGGCCCTCTCCCATCCACACCCTCCCTCCTCCCTGGCCCTTTCTTCTAATGTCCTCTGTCCCGTCTTCTCCTTCCCAGAACATCATCCGCAAAGTGAGCGGACAGAAGTTCGTCTACAAGTTTGTGTCCTACCCTGAGGTCGCAGGTTGCTCTGCTGAGGACTGTCCTCCCCAGCCGGAGGTGTCTGTTACCTCCACTGTGGCAAATGTGGCCCCCGCTGCTATACCCGCTGCCTCTGGGGACACTGCCTCCGGGAAGCCAGGCACATCCAAGGGTGTGGCAATGGCTGGCCCAGGCAGCTTGGCACGCAGCAGCCGGAATGAGTACATGCGCTCAGGCCTCTATTCCACCTTCACCATCCAGTCCCTGCAGCCACCCCCTCAGCCTCGGCCTGCCTCTGTGGTCTCCACCACCGCCCCTGCAGGAACAGCAGTGCCTCCCTCCGGGAGCCGGAGCACCAGTCCGAGCCCCTTGGAGGCTTGCCCGAAGGTTGAGGAAACCGACCTGCCTCTGCAGGTAAGGAATGGAATTTCTGTGAGAGGAGGGATGTATCATTCCAGATGAGAGGGGCTGGTGGAAGGGACCTGAATGTTCTGTTCAAGGATATGGCGGTAGGAAGCGCACAGACTCCTCGTGGAGACGGGTGGGGAGGAGAACTGCGTTAGCACTGAGAAGGAAGATGGAGATTGCGTGCTACGGCTGGTAATGCACCCAACATGTGCTGTGTGCCCTGACCTTACTTGCTTCTAACACTCTAGCACTCATTACCATTGCCCATAGGACTTTTTAAACCATAGGTTCCTGGGCCTCATCTCCAGAGTTTCTGATTGTATGGATCTGGGGTTGGGTCAAAGAATTTGAATTTTTAACTAGTTCCCAGGCAAGTCAGAGCTGCTGGCAGATTTTCGAGAACCTCTGACTTAATGAATGAGATATCCTGGAGAGTCCTGCCCCTGGGGCAGCCCCACACTCAGTAGAAGCTGCCCCCGAAGGGTCCTCACTTCATTGGCAAAGTCTTGGATCACCTGCCTGTATGTGTATTCAAGTCCCCAGTACTAAGTCCCACTGTCCAAGGGAGATCACTGGCATGCTGCCCCCACAATCCTCACGCACCCCCTGTGCACCCACTCCTCCCTTAGGTCATCCTGACCCCGCCTGAGGCCCCGAACCTTAAATCAGAAGAGCTGAATGTGGAGCCTGGGGTGGGCAGGCCGCTGCCCCCAGAAGTGAAGGTGGATGGGCCCAAGGAAGAGTTGGAAGCTGCAGCCAGTAGGGAGGCAGGGTTTGTGTCAGAAGCCATTAAGGCTGAGCCAGAAGTCCCTCCTGAGGAAGGCATGTCAGCCCCGCTGCCCACAGTCATCATGGAGACTACACCTCCAGTGGGTGGCCTGGCGGCTCCCATACCACCTAGCACCGAGATCACCCAGCCTCAGAAGGGCCGGAAGCCCCGGGACCTGGAGCTTCCACTCAGTCCGAACCTGCTGGGTGGGCCGGGACCAGAACGAACTCCAGGATCTGGAAGTGGCTCCAGTCTGCAGGCCCCAGGACCTGCCCTGACACCTTCCCTGCTACCTACCCATACATTGGTGAGTGCTTGCAAAGAGGCCTGGGAACTAGGAGAATGGGCTTGGCTCCCAGGGCGGGCAGGTGACTGCGGACTAGACTGCAAGAGGCAACTGTGGTTGGCTGAGTGAGCTGGAGGGTGGATGGGACTTGATGAATGACGGCTGCCTAGACTGGCTGGTTGGTGGAATGAAGAGCAGGTCTTGGGAGTATGTGGGCGGGGTTTAAAGGGCGGAGAGGCTTTCTAAAGGAACTTTCTGGATTTCCACTTGGCCTGAGGAACCTGAGCCAGCCTTTTTGATGTGGGATGTGCTTAATGGGTTTCCCATGAGGTGTAAGGGTCCTGTATAAGAGCTGGAGATCGACCCTATGCTATTGAGTGACTCGCGAGGTTGAAAGCAGCATATGAATGGGGTCTTCAGGTGGTCTTGCCCAGTGAGGCTGGGAATGGGCCCTCGGGAGTTGGGAAAAATTGTCTCTATAAAGTTGCAGGGATGTCATAGGCATCGTCTGATCAGTTATGGTCTAGGTCTGCATTTGCGACAAGTGACCTCAGAAGTGTGAGTGGGAAATACGGTCAAACTAAAACTGAGTTCCTTTTTTTCTCCCACTCCTTCCCTCTGCTCACTTGAGTTTTGACTACCCCTTCCCTGCAGACCCCGGTGCTGCTGACACCCAGCTCGCTGCCCTCTAGCATTCACTTCTGGAGCACCCTGAGTCCCATTGCACCCCGTAGCCCGGCCAAGCTCTCCTTTCAGGTAGGATTCCCTTCCCACATCCTGGAGAAGGTGAGAGACCCTAGCATGACTCCCATCCATGACCTTTCCCTGTTTCTGTCCCCAGTTTCCATCCAGTGGCAGCGCCCAGGTGCACATCCCTTCCATCAGCGTCGATGGCCTCTCCACCCCGGTGGTGCTCTCCCCAGGGCCCCAGAAGCCATGACAACCACCACCACCCCCCTTCTGGGCTCATTCCATCCATGCCTTGAACTTCTCTCCAGCCAACCATCTCAAGGAGAAATATAGTTCAGTTGACAGACTCGTGCTCTGGTGTGGTGGGGCGGCAATTCTTAGGAAGATGGTTCTCTCAGTAAGCCTACCACAGGAAACACAACTTCTCTCTTCTTTGTCAGTCCCCCAGTGGCCGCCTGTACACGCCCCCTACTTCACTGGTGGGGGCGGTTTATTTATTTATTTTTTGAAGGCCACTGGGAGGAGCCTGGCCCAACCCTTTTGAGGGATGGTGAGGACATCTCCCCCATCTCCACATTTTTCCCCAAGATGAGACAATCAGGGTCTGGCTTGAGAAGAACCTTTATTTATTTCTCAGCCTACCCTTGGGGAACTGAGGGAGCCCTATCTCCATTTGGGGATGTGAGTAAAAGAGCTAGCTTGCTGTTGTTTATTATTCCTGGCCACCCTCATGGGTCTGGGAAGAATGTGTGCCATTTCATTGTTTGGGAGTCTTGGTCAAGGAGGACTCACACCCTTGGAATAGGAGTTTCCACATCCCCAGCCTTTCTCTCAAGACAGCTTGTCCTTTTTTCAACCACCTTTTTGGCCAGGGAGGAATGTCCCTTTTGTTCTTTTCCCCCTGATAAGCCATCCTGTGTCTGCCAAACTCCTGGGGTCCTGCCTCTTACCTCCCAGTGGAGGGTTTTTTTGGGGGTGTGGTCCCCGTCTGGGGGGCCCCTCCGGCCAGTACTCCAGGTCTCCCTGTCCCCTATTCCCTGCCATTTTGATAGTATAATCTATTTTTAAACAGGACTTTTCAATAGGGGAGAGGGGGGGGCATCTCTTCCTATATCCGAGATGGGGTGGGTGGGAAGGAAGGGATTTGGGGGGGGATCTTCCTGCCACCCCCAAGTGTTTATTTTTGATACCAAATGTGTATTTTCAGCCCCCTCCCTCCCAGCCCCCCAATTTCCTGCGGGCGGGTACGAAGGACCCTTTAAGTGTCCCTGGAGTTGGGAGGGAGGGATGGAGGACGTAAAGCCCCTCTGAACCCCAGGCTGGAGAGGGTGGGCTCAGAGGGCTCCTGGGCTCATCTCCTGTCAACACCGGCCCAGCCATGGCCTCAGGACCTGGGGGTTGGTGATTTGGGGGACAGTGCTACACCTGTCTCCACTGTTTGTTTTACTTCCCCAAAAAAATGGATTTTTTTTTTCTAAGAGTCCCAGAGAATGGGGAATTGTTCCTGTAAATATATATTTTTAAAGGTGATACTCAAGACTGCTAGCATTCTTTCCCTGAGGTGGTGTGGATTGACTGAGGATGATGAGCAAACTTTGTGTATAAGGCGGTGAAGGTGTGAAATTAATGATAAGAAAAAGAGTGCAATGATATGTGTCAGAAATAGTAGTAGAGACTGCAGGTTGATAACTGGATGTTTGAAAAGGAGAACCTGGAAAGCTGTGCTTGAATATGTTTATGTGTGATTGTGCGAGAGTGGGAATTGTGAGCACAAACTTGACAGTTTATTTGTGAGAAATTGTGACTGTGTGCTAGAAAAATCACTGTAAGCCTATATGAGTGATTAAAGTGCGTGCTAGGTTCGAAAATGGTGGTACATGAAATAGTGTTTATGAGAACATAGCAAGGATAGCAAATCAGTCACTGTTTGACCGGTTAAGACAGACCGAGTGACCAAAGTAATATGTGCGAGCCCACATGGACATACAGTATGGAAGGGATTGCCAGAGACTGGAGATAAGAAATTTTTCAGTGTATTTAATCAAGTGACTCAGTATTTGAGAGACAGCATGTGTGTGAAACTCTTCATGCTAGACTGTTGGTGTCGACCAAAGTAATGGGACTATATGTGTAAGAAGTCGATTGTATGAGAGAAAATGACTGGGAGGCCAAATTGGTGACTGAGAGAAGACACAAGAATATGTGATTGTGTTCATGAAAATCATGCCAGACTAGTAAAGATTGTATGATAAACTGAGAAAAAAATGACCTTGACTGAGAAAGTATGAGAGACTGTAATTCTGTGGTGTATGTGTGTGTGCACATGTGTCTGAGACTAGTGGCAAATTGATTTACAATTACAACTACAGTCTAGGCCACATGTTCAGGGACTGTGAAAGAATAAAAAAGATGATGGTGAGTCTGATATGGTATGAGGGATTGTGTAACTGAGCGAGAGACTCTTAAGTAATAATATAGTCAGTGCTGTGTGAGAGAAAGTTGACAGCTGAGCAGTTAGTTATGTTAGACTGTGTGGGTCTGTGCAATATTAGATTGTGAATCAGAGACTAGGTTTGTGAAAATGAGCCACTGAGAGATCATGTTATTGGTGTGGACGGGAAACTGGTGAGGCTGAAATTGTGTGTATGTGATAAGTTGACTGGTTGAAGGAAACAGTGGTGCAGACAAGTAAGACGGGCCATGAGAGACTGCTGTGTGTGAGACTGAGTGCCTAGTAGCAGTGGTGAATCAGTCACCACAGTTGTCAGAAGCTGGCTGAAGGAAAGTGACTAACTGAATGGGTGACTGAGACAGTGTCTGAGAAACTGATTGCATGGATATGTATAAAACTCTTTGCAAGAGACTTTATTAAAGACTGTAAATCAAGGTCTGGTATGTTGGAAGCTGCTTGAGAAGAAATGTGAGGCTAGTTGATGAGGACAGTGTCTGAGATATTGCGTGGTTATGTGTGTCAAGCTCTTAGGTATAGCCAGGGATTGTGGGTGTGAAATGGGGGCCTGGGTAAGAAAAGGTAGAAGAGATGGCATTTTTGGGTGTGTGTAAACTTCCAGGGAGACTAGTGGTGACTATAAATCGGTGACTATTTGTGTCTGTGAATGAATGGTTGAGACATCTTATCAAAAGTTGTAATTGTGTTTGCCTGAATGTAAAAAAAACTGACGACGGAGGGTAAATGGTGCTATTTCCAAATAAGACAGGCCGTAAGAGATGATTGTGTGTGTGACACTGTTAGTAGGAAACCATAGTAAGACTAGGAATCAGTGACAGGAAATGACTCCCTGAGCGACTGAGAGATGTCCGAGAGGCTCTGTAGTGCAGTAGG
The DNA here is from genome assembly GCA_004363575.1 of Solenodon paradoxus. NCBI lineage: Eukaryota > Metazoa > Chordata > Mammalia > Eulipotyphla > Solenodontidae > Solenodon > Solenodon paradoxus. The sequence continues at coordinate 4,128 of RJWH01009112.1, read as the reverse complement.
TATGTGAGCCTGTTTGTAAGTGATCATCGCACAAGCCGTAAATCCAGAACCGTGTGTAACTATGTGGTTTTTTTTTTTTCAAAGTAAGAGAAAAGTGGCTGAGGCTTAATGAGACAGTGTATGAGAGACCACGGATCAAATGTGCCGGGCTTAGGCAAAAATCTGCTTCTGTCTGCCCTCTTCTTCCACAGGCCCCTCCTCAGTGCTGGGGACAGGCTCCTCCCAGTTCTCCAAAACTTGAAATCCTCGAGTTCCCCAGGGCCAGGCCTGGCTTGGGACTCCTTCCTTCTTAATCCCTGCTCCGCACTGTGATTTCCACATTGTTACCTCCAGCCAGACTGTTCCTCTTGGCACTTACCTGATCCTTTAAAGTTTTGTTTATGTCATTTACTCAGCAGATGTTTATTGAGCACCTACTTTTTGCCAGTACCCATCTAGGCCCTGCAGACAGGGCCGTTAACAAACCAGACAAAAATCCCTGCCCTCACAGAGCTGGTATTTTAGTGAGGGCAACAGACAACCAGATTCATACATCATATCAGGTGCAGTACAGTCATTCAGTGAGACCAGAGTCTGTCTCTTTGTTTAAATAAGAAATCTACAGCATCATTTTATTGCCCAAAGGTGTGGCAGAAGATGAAAGTACAGACAATCCTCTTCCACATGGAACCCTGTGTTTGTGCACTTCAGAAACAAAGGAACTATCGATGATAACATTATTACCAGGGCAACAGGTCATTAGATAAAGCGGCCAACTGGAATTACAGGTTTCTGGGGAAGCTGGTTTCCACAGAAAGCACAGTGCTGGTGTCTGAAGTCTTAGAATCAACAAGACCCCTTTGTTCAAAGCACACTTTCAAAAACAGGCTTATATTATTAGGAAACAGTACATCTGTAATGGATACGAGTGTCAACACACCTTATCGCCCTTAAAATAAGACCAACATTCTTGAGAAAGTTGTTTTTAACACCTGACCAAATCAAATTCTTTGACCTCATTTTAATTTGCAGAGTGCTGTTTACCTTCCATGAATTCAGGGAAAATGAGACACTGCCTTCCTATCTTTCTTAAATGGTGGACACCCTTTTATTAATTACAAAGATTCCTGTTTTAAAGCATTTTCTAGAATTTCACTTATTAGGACTTACTGAAAAAGTAGACATAGGTCTATAGAGCTCAGTTGGAAATGGGCTGAACTGAAAGTAATGAGTAAAGTAGAGATTACATAGAATGGTTTTCCTAGATGAGACCCACAGAGACAAATAGGGGGGCATGATGGTTCTTAAAGTGTGGTCCTCAGCCAGAGGCAGCAGCAGCAGCTGGCAGCTTGTTAGAAATGCACATTCCTGAGCCCCACTTCCAGACCTACAGAAATAGAAATAGAGAGGGGGCCCAGCAATGTGATTTAGCAAGTCTTTCAGATGATTCTAATGTACACTGAGGTTTGAGAGCCAGAGAGTAACGGGTGCCACATAAAAAGGAAGGCCTCTGTGAGGGAGGTGACATTTTCTTTTAGAGGATAAGCCCCTTGAGGGTCACAATTTTGGACTCCTTTTCTGCTCCATCCAATGCCAAGAAGAGTATCTGGTACCCCACAGGCACTGAGGGTACCGAATAAATGTATTTAACAAAAAGCACCTATGTATGCTCTTAAGGACATAAAAAAAAAAAAAAAAAACTGAACCGAATCTTCACAGTAGACCCTTTAATGTTGTCTCACAGACTGGGGTGCTGTTTACCCAAGATTCTCTGAGGGAACATGGCCTAGCAGGTTCCCTCCCAACAGCTCTTTCCCAGGCCCTTAAGGTGCCCCCAGTGGGCCCCAGGGCAATGGGTAGCCCAAATTCAGTACTTCTGAATCCTCCTCCCCATATTGTTGTCACTTCCCCTTCTCACTTCCTCATGCTGCCCTCCCAGCCACATGCTGACCACAGAGAACCTCACTCTCAGAAAGGTGGAGGGCCAGCGGTTAGGTCAGGAGAGAGAATGAAGTGATTACCTTGATGCCCGCTCCAGCTGACCGAGCATGCCACATGCATTTTACCTTTGTTAACCGGTGAGGCATGCATTTTACAGGCGGAGAAACAAACTCAGAGGTTCAAGCGAGTTGCCCAGGGTCACACAGCAAGGAAGTTCATCTTGCTCCAAACTCCTGTTCCATTTCCCTTCAGTAAGAATTTGTCTGAGCAGCATTGATTGAACCCTGAAGCATTACTGGGCAGGACTTGGGGTGCGGGGCGTGCAGCGACAAAACAGGACCAAGAGTGTGGCAAGAAGTAGGGAGGGGAGAGTGGAGGAGGGGGGTCAAGAGCAGAGGTGAAGGGAGAAGTCAGAGCTAAAGGAACCTGCTTAACCGCACCCCCCCACACACTGCTCTTCCCTCCCCGCAGCTGCCCTTAGCCCTCCCAGTTCCTCTCCTGCCCCTTAGTTCCTCTTTCCGAGTAACTCCAGGATTGGGGGGGGGGGGGCATGCCAGCGCACATAAAGCCAGGCAGGGCTGCAGGGCTGCAGTGCTCAGCATGCCCTCCCAGATGCAGGCTCCTCTGCTGCTGCCTCTGCCGCTGCTGCTGCTCACCCTGCCAGCCACAGGTGAGTGGGGTCCATTGCCCCCCAGGGTGCTCAGGCCCACCACACTTCTGACCATGTGCCCTGTGCCCTGTTGCAGGCTCAGACCCTGTTCTCTGCTTCACCCAGTATGAGGAGTCCTCGGGCAAGTGCAAGGACCTCCTGGGGGCAGGCGTCAGTGTTGAAGACTGCTGTCTCAACTCGGCCTATGCCTTCCAGGTGCCGGGCAACAAGCTCTGTCAGGCATGCAGGTTCGGGGGAGCCTGGGCCTGGGCCGGCGGGTGGGGGCACAGCTGGCTGTTTTCTTCTCTGGGATTTCTAAGGCACCTCCATGGCCCTGATCAGTACTAGACCTGGAAGTTTCTCAGCCTCAGCTTTATTGACCTTTGGGGCCAGAAAAGTCTTTGTTGTTGGAGCCGACCTGTACATTGCAAGATGTTTTGTAACATCCCTATCCTTCCCTAGATGGCATCGGCAGCTCCCCCCACCATTTGCCACACCGGAACATGCCTCCAGATATTGTCCGGTGGCCTCCCAGGGACGGGACAGAATCACCCCTGGTTGACCACCACTGCCGTAGCTTACCTGTTCCGAGAGCAGAAGCATGATGGGTGGGGTGCAGCTCAGGTATTTCTGAGGGCAGCTCCAGGCCCCTCGTTTTGATGGCACTTCCCAGCCATTGAGCACTTCCAGCATAGCAGGGGTGTTGCAGGGGTGGGAGGCAGCTGGAGGGTGTCCAAGGGTAGTTCCAGTTTCGTAGTCATGGCGTCAGCTTACGTGTATCCCTACTGTATACCAGATCTGCTTCCTAACTGCTCGTTACATATCAGGTACACCATAAGGGTGGGGAGCTTGGAGGTTCTTTCAAAGGAAAGGCGCAGGCAGGAAGAAAGGACGAGGAAGAGCCTGGTTTCTTATTTAGTTGTTCACATTGGTTGTTCCCTCCAGTCCCAAGTCTTGAACCCAGGACCTTGGTATGTATGTGGGACTGCTCCCAGGTGTACCAGGCCACCAGAGTGCACCCCGCTTGGAGATTTTTGAAGGCAGCTCTGGTCCTCTAGTCAGGTCAACAGTTCATATCTATCTGGCAGTTAAGCCATGCGGGAGATTGGAGATAGAGCTGGAACTTTTCTGACAGGGTGTCTGAGTTCACTGGGATGATGGCTCCTGTGTGTGAAACATTTCCTGTGTGCCTGCTGCTGTTACACTGTGGCAGCCCTGTAGGTGTCTGACAGCAGGTCTGGACCCCTAGTCCTTACATTTGTGCACCTGGCACTGCCTTGGGGTTCTTCAAAGAGGAACTTCACATCATGAAGGTAAATGACGTTTATTAGGTGGCACTTCCTGTGTGCCACCTCTTCCCACTCAGTCCCCCACATCCCTACTCATCGGTCTATTGCACATACGTGCACCGCACTGCAGGCCCATAAACCACCCTTAGCAGTTCATGCCAGGTTAGAATATGTGCTCCTCTCTCAGGTTCCCACAATGGTCACCGTGGTCCCTGTGGGCCCCCTGCTCCGTGTCCTGCACTGAGGGCTCCCAACTGCGGCACCGGCGCT
>RJWH01009111.1:0-25028 GCA_004363575.1 Solenodon paradoxus | reverse complement strand
GGGGCAGTTTGATTAATCTTTCCAAAGAAACAGATTTTGGATTTTTTCATTTCTTCTCTACTTTTATGTATTTCCTATTTCAAGAATCATTGCTCTACAGTTAATTTCCTAAGTTAAAGAAATTAATTATCTTAATTTCTTGTCACTGCCCCTCTCCCAGCCCCCAGTGGCCACTAATGCATCATTCTCTGCATCTGTGCAGTTTCTATTTTGGACATGCCACATGGTTGTCAGACCATCTAAGCCTTTTCTTGAATGGAACATCTTTTCAAGCGCCACCTGATTCACCTGTCTAAGGGCTTTATTCCTTGTTCTCATCAAAGTACACCTTGTTGGATGGAAGTCACTTGCCGGGCACGTGTAGTGGACACTTTCTGTCCATCAGGAATAGTTTTGTACAGGTTTCTGCGTCAACATGTTCCCAGTTCTCTCGGGTTTGCACCTAGGAGTGGAAATGCTAAGTGACAAATGATTTCATTTAACATTACGAGAGCGCAGCCAAGCTTTTCAAAGCGGCGGCATCATTTTGTGACCACGCCCGGGCATGTGAAGGCCCCGGTTTCTCCACCCCCTTGTCAGACACTGTCTTTTTCTGCGAGCCACCCACTGAGAGCGTAAAGGCTATGTCATTAGAATATTGCATGTCCTCTGTGGTTCCGTCTTCGACCTGCGGCTTATTTAGAAGTACGCTCTTTATCTCCATCTGGAGAGAGCTTTTCCAGGGTAATTGATATTAGTTGACATTCATTTCGGATTTAATTCCATTGTGGTCAGAGAACAGACGTTGTAAGTTGTAATTCTTTTGACACTCATGTAAAAATCATAGAAATGAAATATTTAGTATCTAGTATTGTGAAACTGGCTTTTTTCCACTTAGCCTACAGTATTCAGACTTCTGCAATTTGCATGTGTCCTAGCGTCCTGTGACTGCTGAGTAGTTTCCCATTGTAGGCATGAAACACTCTGTTCGCTTCTAGTTTGGCTGTTCTGAGAAAGCATCTGTGTGCACATCTTCGTGTGGAGTTGCATTTTTGTTTCTCTTAAATACCTAGAAGTAAAATCGCTGGGTCGCTCACTGAGTGTTTTCCAGTCACGGGGCTGGTGGTCCACGGTTCGAACGCGCCAGTCCCTGACGGCCCACTGCGCTGCTCTCGCCTGCACCCCCGTGAGGTGCTGTGTCTCCTCGGTGAAGCGCCTGTTTGTAGCTTTATGCCCTTTTATCCTGTTACTGAGTTGTACGGATTTACATGCGTCTGAAGCCAGTCCTTTGTGAGAGGGGTGCTGGATGGGGCTCGCCCTGCGACTCTCCTAACAGTGTCTTACAGAGAGCAGACGCTCTTCGTTCTGAAGAAGCCCGCTGCAGATTTCCTTTAAAATTCAACTTTATATTTTGAGATACAAATAGATGCAGTTAACACAGATGACTCAGAGAACTGCCTGGACACTTTGCTGAGTTCTCCCAAGGGCGACATTCTGGAAACGGCTCGAGCGACATCAGGGCATTGGCAGCGCTCAGGACAGTCTGTCCTCACGGGACCCCGCCTGCGTGCTTTCACAGACACACACTCACAGGCACACTCACTCACACCTGTGCACGCTCACACTCACAACACACTCATTTGTGTGCTCACACTCACACCTGTGTGCACTCACACTCACAACACACTCATTCGTGTGCTCACACTCACACCTGTGCATGCTCACACTCACAATACACGCATTCTCACGCTCATACCTTGCACCCCCACACTCACAAAATACACTCATCACACAATGCACATGCATACTACAGTCACACACTCATACACAGTGACACACACTCACATAATCATACATGCACACACATACACACTCACACACCAACTCACAGGCACACACACATACAGAGTCACACACACCCACTCATACACACTTCCTCCTGCTCCCGTCACCTCCTGAACTTGGCCCCGGAAGCCACACACTTGCTCCTTGTTTCCACGATGTTGTTTCAGGAAACTGCATCAATGGCTCAGACAGTGTGCAAGCATCTGAGGGGACCTTTGTTCACGTAGCACGAATCCCGAGATTAGTCCAGGGTCTTGCACCCTCCGTGCTCTCGCCTTTTCCTGTGAGGGTCCATGGTCGCATCTGCAGAGAGCCTTCCAGCACCGTCTCGCTACACGGCACGCGGGGCCCCTCCCGTGTGCTCTTGTTGCAGGTGCGACTGCCATGAAATCCGTGTGCAGGTTTCCGCAGAGACATAGATTTTCTTTGTTCTCTAAAGGAAAGGTGCAGACAGGAACGAAGGCGAGCAGAGGCAGGCAGGCAGAGAGGAGGAAGAAGCTTTGTATTTATTTTGTTCAGTTGTTCATCCTGGCTGTTCCTCATGGCCCCGAGTCTGGAAACCAGGTCCTTGGGACACGTGCACACAAGTGTTCACGGGGATAGTGGCCCCAGAGTACAGCTGGGAGATCCCTGTAATTCCACGTTAGTGTGAAAACAGCTTACATTCGCATAGCGCTATCCGGCATCACGGCTCCCGGTGGCACCGCTGGGGTCGCTGTGCGCAGTGTGGCCGCCCCCAGCAGCGCTGCAGTCTGTCCGTCCACACACCATTGATCTCTTTACAACCATTTCCATCCCACCAGCAATATGGGGGTTTGGCTTCTCCAAACCAAAGTGCCTGACCTGCCTCTGCCTCCGCCTCTCTTTTAAACATCCACACAGGGTGCCCGCAGGCCTGTCTGGGAGAGTTCATGTCCAGTCCCTGGTGGAAATGGCGCTGGACATCTTCCCCTGGCTGCTCTGCACTGCAGGTGTGTTTATGCGTTTGTTCATTTTTAATTGGATTTTCTAGTGTTGAGCTTTACAGATTCCTTATTTTAAAAATAAACGTTTGTTGGAAACATGTTTTCTGATCTCTAATTTGTCCTTTCCTGCTTTTGACAGGATCTTTTGCATTCATAGCACAATAATTCATTCGAACAATCCACCAGTTTTGGTGTTTTCATTTAAAAAAGTTTTTTTTGCTTTGTTTTGTTTTTGTGTCAATAATTCTATGTGTAAACCCCAATCCCTAAAACATTCTCCAGGCACATTCTTTAAAGTCGTCCACTTCCACGCATTGACTCTCTGATCGTGGGTATTTGGATTCATTTCCACACGTTTTGCAACTCGCGCTCCCTCTTGGCCAAATTGCACCATATGCTACATCACCGTCCTTGGAAAAGGTGGTCTTCCTGGGTTGAGTGCCTTTTGTCCATTTGTCACAAGTCACCTGGGTACCTGTGCACATCTGCTCGTGGATTCTCACTCCACCCTGGAGGGGAGGACAACCCCCCACGCAGAGTGCCCCGCCCGGTTCAGTGCAGTGATGAGGTAGCAAGAGAGAGTCCCCTTTCCGTCCTTTTCGAGACTGCTTTAGTGCTGTAGTGCTTTTCATTCCTGTGGGAAGTTATGAGCGAGCTTGTTATCTAGGACCCTTGGTCCAGAGCGTGGTGACGGTTCTGTCAAACTGCCTGTCAATGAGGGGACAGATCTCTCTGCTCACACACCTTCTGATGGATGAACACAGATGTCCCTCCAATGCCTGAGGCTCTTGGTCACACTTTGTCATTCTAAGCCCACAGATCCTGGATGGCTTTGTTCAAATGAACCCGAAGCATTTCCTTTTCTTCGAAGCACTTGCATCTGGTGGTGTTTCTTATTTGGAGTGTGCTCTTGCTCACTGATAGTCTGCAGACATTAAGTTGGGTCTCCTGCACTGATCCTCAGCCCTGCAGCCCTGCGCAGCTCATGTCGCTGCTTTCCTGGACGTACCTGCCTCTTTCCTAATCTTCGGGGGTGCAAGTCTCTGTTTTATCATCAGTCCACCGTTCGTGCAAGTGTCTGCTGCTACCGTCTATCCTGTGGAAGCCCTGTCTGTTACACATCCATTAGACTTCATCAGAAATGGAGGTGAAATGGTGTCAAATGCTTCTTAATCTACTGGAGTTTTCCTCTTTAGTCTGTTGAAGTGTTTAATATTGATTGATTCTTAAAAAGTAATAGTAGTGGGTCTTCCTCACCAACAAGATAAAACTGTCTTATTCATAATATACTGTTCCTCCTGTATACCATTGTGCTCGATTTCCTCAAAGAGTCATTTCTGTGTCGTGTTCATGGATGGATATTGATTGGTCAGTCGTTTTGTTTCTTTGTAATATCTTTGGTTTATGAGGCTAACGCTCCTCAGAGAACGAGTTGGGAAGTGCTTCCTCCACTTATATCTTTGGAAGATTTCCTGTAGAATTGAGACACGGTGTCCTGTATCATTCACTACTGAAGTCTGGGTTCCTTTAGTTAGTCTGTTTAGGTTACCAATTTCTTCTGGAGTGTACTTTTGCTTTTTTTTTTTTAAGAAATTCACCAAGGATATCAAATTCATTGGTCTAAAACCATAGATGCTGTTTTCTTATTATCTGTAGAATCCGTACTGATAAGGCTGCTCTCAATTTGGATGCTGAAAATTTGTGTCTTCGCTATTTTTCTCTTGCTCAGTCTGACAATGGGTTTATCATCTTACTGACCCTCTCAAAAGCAGGTTTTGGTTTTACTCATTTTTCTATTATGTTTCCATTTTTCTTTTCATTCCTTTTATTCTGATTTTATGATTTTCCTCTTTGGGGTTTAGATAGTTCTTTTTATAGTTTCTTCAAATAGACTCTGAACCAGTGACTTAAAACACTTGCATTCTCTAATGTAAGCCTTTATTACTATGCATTTCACCTACATACTGCTTTGGCTGCATCCTGCCAATTTTGTTGTGTTGTGTTTAAATTTTCATTCATTTCAAAATGCTTTTTTGGTTCTCACACGTAATTCTGTAACTACATTCTAATTTAATTCTAGTGTAGGCAACGAATATGCTACATGTTATTTGAATCTTTTAAACATCAAGTTTTGCTTTATGCCACAGAGTGGTTGAGCTTGGTAAATGTTCTGTGTGCATTAAAAAATGAACAGTCTGTTTTGGGATGAAATGTTCCATACAGGCCAATTGGGTTATACTATTTGAGACGGTCATTCTAGTTTTTATATCCTACTGGTTTTCTGTGTGATTCTTCTGTTATTAAGAGGTATTGTTGCACTTCTCTTAATGTAATTGAGAGCATTAGCGAATGAACACTTTATTTTCTAGGAAATGCTGTGATTTTTTTTTGATAGTATGTGTATAAAATTTTTGCTCAGAAATCTGCTTTGTTACTAACACAGCCCCCCCTTCTTTCTATATCCTGTCCATTCTTCACATTAATCTTACTTGTGTCTTTAGATTTAAAGTGGATTTTTTTTCTAGGCAACAAATAGCCATGAACTACTTTTTAAAGCCATACATCAATCCCCAACTTTTAGCTGTAAATGTAGAGCATGCTTTTGGTGTGATGATCGATATTGTATGTTTGTTTTCTACTCACCCCATCTTTTGTGACATTCATTTTTCTCTCTGTTCTGCCTTCTTTTTGATCGATATACTTTAAAGATGCAATTCATTTCCTTTAAAAGCTGATTAGTGGCAGTGTTGGTTGTATTATTTTCATGGCTTCCCTGGCACTCATACTATAAACCATTAGTTTATTAAATTTCTTACAGATGTCATATTATACGAGACTATTTCCCTTTCTCCTCTAGGGCTTTGTCCCATTTCTGTCCTACCTTTCGCATCTACTATAAATGTCATCCTGCATGTTGTCACGTTTGCTGAAATAGCTAATTATCTTTAAAGAGCTTTAAATAATAAGGAATTACTGTAGATTCACTCGCATGTTTACTATTCCTGGTACTTCTCCTATGTAAATCCTACTTCTGACTCCTAGCCATTTCCTTCTACCCAAGACCTTCCTTATTATTTCTGCTGGTGATGAATTCCTTCTGTTGTTTTTTCTATCTGTTTTTTTTCTTTTACCTTCATTGTTGGAAGATATTTTCGTTCAGACTAGAATTCTAAGTCAGCAGGTTTTTTGTTGAGTTTTCTTCCCCTCTGTGTGGATATCGCTCCATTATCTTCTCCTCTGGTAAATTTCTAAGGGAAAACTGCTATATTTTCATCTTTTTCTGTATATGAAATTCTTCTGTTTTCTCTGTCTTGGTAAAAGACATTCTGTCCATCACAGGCTTTGAGCCATTCTGTTACAATGTGCCTGGTGTCTTTTCATGATGTCTGCATCTGAGAGATGATACTTTTCATACCATTTAGAAGCTATTTGGCTAAAACAATTTTTCATTCACCTTCCCAGCTTGAGCTGTTCCAGTTAGAAACAGCTTACTGTCGCAGTGAAATTGTCATTACCGTTAATCATCTTTTAAACCCCAAACCGCCTTGTAAAGCTTGTTGTGTTTATTTTACAGGAAAGACAACCCAAAGCAAAGCATTTAAACCCCTTTCACAAAGTACTGCTAGTCAGTGGTAAGTTAGGAGTCAGCCTATGACTCCTGACTCTGAGCTTGCCCTCTGCTGGCAGCTCTTCTCCAGTGTCTCTCAGAGGCAGGGGACAGGCCGGCCCGTGGGATGAACAGCCCCACCAGTGCAGGTCCTATTTCCACGAGCTCCACAGTCAGGGCGAGCAAACCCCATTCACTGTCTGTTTTCAGTAGGATCATCCTTTCTTTCCTCCCAGCTTGTCTTCTGAGCATACCTCTAACTTTGAAAGTACATTTCCTCCTTATGCATCCCTCACAAAGAAGAGGTATCGGCTTAATCATTTTTAAAAAACAAACAGGCTAACATTTCTAGATTTCATTTCCTCTCAACCACAGTCGCCTTGATTGTCTGAAGTAGAGAAGACTTTGATTTTCATTTTAATGCCCCAGGCATTCATGGAAGACAGGTGAGAATGGAGCCAGGTTCATGAATCCACATGGCACGAAAAGTTGGTTTGAATGGGCTCACTCACCGGGAGACACAGGTTCCAGCCACTGTGCTGACCCACCCACAGATCAGAAGGTCTCGGGGGCCATGCTGGACCCCGGCTCAGCCCCGCAGCTGTGGCACCAGACACGCAGCTCCATCGAGTCTGCCCACCAGCCACATGTGCTCGGCCCCGGCGGGGCTGGAGACGCTCTGACCCAGAGGAGAAGGGGTGATACCAGGGAGACATGAATGCATTTGCAGATGCTACCAGACAGGCGCTCTGCTCCAAAGCCTCCCTCTCCCTGCCTGTCCGGGACACCAGACTAAGTACAGAGAGTGTGCATCTCCCAGTGTAAACTTTTATCACTACTGTCGGTTTTCCTATTTTTTTTTTTTTTCATTTTCAGTGTGCTTGCAAAGAGTTGTTTAGAAGTACGAAGAATGTTAAAATGTATTATATTTCTATTTTTTTGGTGGCTGTACTTGGTTGATTTATTCATACAAAGAGGATGAACCGTGAAGCCTTGATTAATTAAAAATTGGTTAGATGCCAGGCACACAGAATTACAGAAGCCCCAAAAAGAGAGATTTGAATATCAGAAGTCTACACAGTGAGCAGGGATGTGCATTCTAACGTCTATGCTAATACTCTCCGTTCAGCGTCGGCCCTCGTCCTCCTCCCCGCACTGCTCTGCTGTGAGCACCCTAGAGCTTTAACGGTGAATGGCTCAGACCCTTCATCATCTGCACGGTAACAGGACAATTATTTTTCTGGAATTTTTAATAAAATTGTCTTTGTGATATTCTAACATCACCACATGTGAAGGTCACTAAAGCAATTTTCTTTTAAAAATGCATTTTAATATGAATAAAGATACCCACGTTGTACATATTATAATAACATCTGGCCTTTGCTTTATTGAGATTTAGATTTCAGTTTCTCTGACACTGCTGAACACTGGGTGTAAACGATGCTCATGTCCCTCAGGCAGGGCTGACATCTCCAGACAGAGGCCTCCTTCCTGGAGTCGGTGTGGCTTTCGGTGCCCCCTCTAGACGACCCCACCCCAGACGACAGGGGCAAGAAAGGAGGTGCGGCTCTCTCTGCTCGCTCGTTATTGTAAGTCTGAGAAAACGTGCAGTATTATTTTCCTTGCCAAATACACTCCTTTGAATAAAGCGCATTTCTCTGCAAGCTGAGCTCTTGAGATCAGCAGGCTTTTCTCTCATTGTTCTAGCCCAGCATTTGAAACAATTGCTGACACACAGCAGGTGAGGGCTGTGGAGTTCAAAATACACATCTCTAGTAACCAGTGTGCGGATCTTAGCCCTCACCAGCCCTTAACATTCTCGAGACGAGAGCTGTAGCAAGTGTATGAAACAGCTGTTTGTTTGTATTGTTTATAAGAAAATGACAAGTGAGCTCACAAAGGATGTGGTTGCTTTGCTGTGAGAGGGCACGTCGAGATCGTGAAAGGCTGAGGAATCAGTCTCGCCTCTGTCCTAATGTATCCAAACCCATCCAGTGTGCTCATCATAGAAACACACCCTGGAAAACAGAGAACAATCCCAGTTATTCCCAGACAATTAGAAATGACTAGTAGTGCTGCAAACAAAACACATGAAGTGCAGAAAAACCTATGGTCATCTCAATAGATATGAAAAATAGAAAATGTGATTTCCTTTCCTGATAAAACCTCAAAAATTAGTCTTAGAGGGAATGAATCTCAACATGATAAAGGCGATACATGGCAGGACCACACCTGAAATCACACTCAGAGTGAACATCTAAAGGTCTTTCTCTAAGATGCCCAGTTCACTGCTTCTCTTCATTCTCTTCCACATAGTATTGAAAACCCTGCCAAAGTGATTAGGCAGGAGGGAAAGAAGGAGAAGAAAAGGGAGGGAGAGAAGGAGGAAAGGAACTGGAAGGGATGACAGGAGAAAGGAAAGCACCAAAGGCATTCAAATCAAAAAGGAAGAATTTAAGTTATATGTTTGCCAGTGACCTGGTCTTAATAATAGAAAATCCTGGAGACTCCACCAGCCTGTTGGAACTAATAAATGAATTTAGCAAAGTCGCCGGAACAGAATCAACATACAAAATTCATTTGTGTTTTTGTACACTAATCGTGGAACTATCAGAAAAATAATTAAGAAAATAATCCCATTTACAATAAAAAGAACACTCTGGATTAAATTTCACCACGAGAATAAAATAGCTGTGCACTGAGAATAAGACACAGATGACAGAAATTTCAGAATACACAAAGGGAAAGTTAGTCCATGTTCATGGATTGGAAGAATTAATATTATTAAGCGTCCATATAGCCCCAAAGATAAGCATTACATTCCCTATCAAAATTCCAAGGGCACTATTTCCAGAAGCAGAAAACCAATGCTGAAATATTTACAGAACCAAAGAAGCCACATACAGAAAAAAGTAATTGAGAAAAATGAAGCAAACAAGAAATGTCACATATTCTGATGTCAGATTATATTACAAAGCTCTAATAATCAAACCAGTAAGGTACTAGCATAAAACTGATCCAGGGACCATTGGAACAGAAGAGGGAGCCAGAAACAAGTCCACACATTTATGGTCGACTTGCCTCTGTCAAGGCAGTCAAAACAACGTGCAGAAAGGGGAGCCTCTTCAACAGTGTTGGGAAAACCAGGTAACTTGGTGTCCATGTGCAAAAGAGTGAAACCGGACCCTTATCTTCCATCATCCACAAACATTAACTCAAAATAGTCGAAAGGCTTAAATGTAAGACCTGAAACCATAAAACTCCAAGAAGAAAAACTCCCTGCTCTTGGTTTTGGCTGTAATTTTTTTTTTTGTAAATGACACCAAAACTATAAGAAGTAAAAGCAAAACTAAACACGTGGGACAGGATAGAAGTCAACTAAAATCTGAACAGTGGAGGAGGCAATCAGTGGAATGAAGGGTAGTGGGTGGGAGAAAATATCTATGAGCCATCTATCTGGCAGGTGGTTTATATCCAAACTATGCAAGGAACTCACACAACTCAGTGGTGTAAAACCCAATAACGCAATTAAAATGGACCAAGAACCCGAGTAGATAATTCTCACAAGAGATGAAAATGCTCACAGGTCCCGGAAAAGATACTCAACATCACTAATCATCATAGAAACACAAACCAAGACCCCAGTGAGCTAGCACCTCTTACATTTAGGAAGAGTCTGATGATAAGGACAGGAGATGGCCGGGGTGGGGAGGGACGCAGCTTGTGAGCATTGTAGGGTGTGAACTTATAGAGCCACGGAGAAGACGGTAAGAGCTTTCTCAGAAATGTGCAAACAGAATTTCCATGTGATTCAGTGATGATTCCGTCGTGTTTTATGTCCACAGGAAGCAAAATCAGTGTCTGAAAGGAATGTCTGCCCTCCCATGCTCAGCACTGAATTATTCACAGTCATCGAGATATGGAAACAAAGACAGATTCTTTTTTATTTCATTCAGTCCTGCCAAAGGAGACATCTTTCCATCTGTGACAACATGCGCGAACTCGGAGAAGCCAGGCAGAGAAACCATAGATGAAATGTGGGGTCTGGAAAAGCCACACCCACAGAAACAATGAGTTACTTGTGGGCAGCGCCAGGGGTGGGAGCGGGCATGGGGAGAGGTGGTTAAAGTCACAAGTTCAGGGGAGAGTTGATGGAGGAGGAGAATAGCTCAGGGGACAAGACGGACAAACTGCGGTAGCTAATTCTCCTGTATTAAAACTGAGGGGCCACCCTGCGCGTTCTCCGCACACATGCAGTGAGGTGCAGCCGTGTTAATTAACGTAATTGTAGGAATCATTTCACAATATGTTCATGTATTAAATTCATCATGCCTCACACCTTACAAGTGAATGAAATGTCGCCTATGATTAAAGACACGGTTCCAGTGGCAGGTGGGATGGGAAGGCCCCCACGGCTGCTGAGAGAAGACGGTGAGCATGTCAGGGAGCGTGGACGGAAGGCCGGACGGTGCCAGGCAGTGACCATCTTCACAGAGCGGCTGGAGTTTGGGCGCAGCCGGGCCAAGAGCGCTCAGGGAAATTTCTGGCTACGACGCTCCGCGGGGTGCAGTTCGATAACGACAATGATAAATACCGATAATAAAATAAGAGAAGGAAGGCACAGCGGCATCGGGATATGACGTGTCCGTAAAGTAAACAGTTCGACTCTCAAGTCACAAAAGCGCTTCAGGCCACACCCACACGAGCCCCAGGAGAGACGCCGCGAGGGTGGCGGCGTCCGGCCGGGGCTCTGCTGCCTGCGAGCTGTCCCGGCGTCCGTGCTGGGTCAGGATGCGTCGGTTGCTGCGGAAATTCGTGATCCTGAGACTGTCCTCGTGCCCTACTGATTAGTTCTATTCTCCCCAGAGATGATAACCCGACAGGCAGTAAGGACTTCTCCCGCCCACCACCCTGGGGGCGCTCAGAGTGCTCAGTGCCCCCCTTTGGCTGCAGAACTGTGGCCGCCTGTGACCCCGTGACGCCCGCCCATGGGCGAATGATGTTTGCACACCGGTGGACTCTGCAGCGGCTCCGCAGTGGCAGGTGCAAGGCCTCCCCTTCCTAGCCTTTCCTTTCCTCTCCTCCCTTCACAAACATGTACAGCTGCACACCTGCCATGTCCCAGTTACACCGGGTGAAGCATCTGTGTGCAGGGGACAATCCCCACGTTGAACTGAGAAGATTTCCTTCATCTCTGATGTGTCCGCCTCCGCCTCCCTTTACTCAGTGAATATAAAATGACACTTGATTCCTTCAAAGCCAATTCGCATGAGCAACCCCTGCGCACGTCAGCTGTGTACAGGGGAGCTCCCAGCTCACAAGCGCGGCGTGCAGGTGACAGTCCCATGACCGGGAGAAGAAACACTTGTTACTGTGCGCACCCTGGTGAGGACATTCGGCAATCTCCATGCATGTGTTTTCCTAGTCAGCTCTCACATAGCTCCCTGAGTTACGCAGAATCATGGTGCTTATTTGATTGTCAAGGACACTGATGCTTCTAGCAGTTACGTTTCTTAGCAAAGTCCGCTAATGGGGAACCGATACTGGTTTTTATCATCATAGTTGTTTATTTTGTTTGCATTGCTACATGATTTGCAGAGCTGACATTTGAACTGGGGTTGGTCTGATGCAGAACTATGACCAGTGTCCCGTGGAAAGAAGAAGGTTTTCATAGATTCTTGGGCCACACCTTCTGTGAAGTTACACTGTCCTATTTCACCTTCAAGAAGGAAGCGCTAACAGAACAGTACCCAGTAGACACGAGAAAGCGTGAATGCGTGACACCAGGCAGATGAACTGAAAACGCCACCCTAAGAGAGAGGAGCAGATGCAAGAGGGCGTGTGGTGGGTGGTCCCGGTGAGGGAAATACGGGAGCAGGCACGTTCAGGGGCAGAGCTCGTGTCACCAGAGCCTGAGTGCAGGGAGGGAGGGCGCGGCTGAGATGGACGCGATGGCCGTGATGGGAATGACGGAAATGCTTCTGACGGTGTTGTGATGTTGTGGATATTCTAAAAGCCACTGAGTTATGCACTTCCAATGGTTACTTTTTTATTCTACAAAATTCCTCCTCAAGAGTAAAAGAATGGCATAGAAAGAGCAGCACTTCCCTAGCCTGACCATCGGAGGGACAGCGGACTCATACCTGCAGAAGCCGGGCCATTCCCCCCAGAATATCGTGGTTCCTCCAGGAGAAAGTTCACCGCTGCCCAGGCTGAAGTGGGGTCTGCGAGCAAGCCACGTGTAGGTCCCCAGACCTGACTTCCAAGGAGCGGCATCGGCGCTGGGACCTAAGAACAGCCCAGTGTGGAGCGGGCTGGCTCTGGGGCAGACGGGCCTGGTTCCGATCCTGCGGGGACCCCACTGGGACATGAGGTCTGTCCCAGGCTCCCCCTCCCCGTCCGTGTTGGGATTAAGTGGTCCCTTCCTCACTGAGCTGCTTGCGGGGAAGGACAAGAGGCCCCTCGGTCACAGCCATGGTGAGCTCGGGCTGGGCACCGAGGAGGCTGCATACATAGATGGGCATTCTGTGCTGACCTCCGTGCTGCAGTTCCAGGGGTGGCAACGCGCTCTGTGCCTCCAGGACACACCCCTGTAGGGAAGAGCGAAGAAGCAACTGGCCTTGAAGGACCTTCCCGATGTCCCTGCAATGACCTCTCTACGCCCCTGCCTCCCTGGGACCCGGGTGCCCTGAGTTCAGGCCGCTGTGGATGGCCTGGTTTGGTCCAGCTGGCACCAGGGGGCCTCACCCATGGGCAGCAGAGCCCCGGGGCCTGTGTTGACACACACACAGGCCCTCAGCCGCGGTGGCGGGGCGACAGGTGCCCTTGAAATACCACGTACCCACACACAGCAGCTTGCAGAGCTGCAGTGATGACAATCTCTTCCTGAAGGACAGGAGTGTCTGGTAGGAGCTGCCTTGACCCAGGAACAAAGAGATGTCTTCCGAGAGCTGCGTGTTTGCTTGCAGCCTGGCGTCGCCTTCAGAATCTGTGCAGCATCCTGGGCCCAGCTCGCGGAGCCCCCGCTATTGTTCTCTGCCTCCAAGATATTAAGCACAGGCCCTAGAGAATGCTTTCTGAATCCTTGTGCTGGGGGGAAAAGAGAGTACGTTTTCCTTCTCTCTTGACTGTGAACACGGGCGCTAATTTACCAAGCAGCAGCCCCTGGTAATCACACGTGGGAGGCTCGGCGGAGCGTGCTGGCTGGCTTGGGGACAGACGCGCTAAGCTTTGTCACGAGCAATGGAAAGCTCTAAGAAAAAGTTGCTTCCACCTCCCTGGCTTCACCCAGCAGAGCAGGAATCCCCGGCTGTCCTCTCCCCCAGGGGCTCAGCCTGGAGTGACGGCTTTGGGGATGAGCATCTCACCAGGCAGGTGCCCCTCGGGCCCGGGCTGGGGACTGGTGCTCCCTCGGCTCTGGCAGGTCTGGGGGTGCTGCCTGGGCCACTGGCTGGACAGCTGGGATTCGGGGAGCAGTGACGGGGGATCTGCCTGCCAACCCAGCTCAAATCCCTTCCTGAACCTGCTCTCCGGCCTCCATGACTGGCGGGGTCTGCCAGGTGGGGGCCATCGTCTTCTCTCGGCTGCTGGCACCGAGGTTCTGTGAGGGTGCCCCGATGAGAGCGGTCACCGTCGGCATCCCACGTGCTCGTTTCAATAAATGCACGTGACAGAGGCCCTGCCTCCGTCTTTGATTTCCAGCCTAATGCCCAGCGTGGCATTTTCCCCGTTTCCCCAGACCCCGAGGCTGTGCACATGCTTCTTGGCACCCTGGCGGGCACGGCCCAGCTCAAGCCTCCTCATCTGGGCCCGCTGGACAGCCAGGAGCGCTCGGGGGTGGCCGACTCCACGACACAGGGCAAGCGCGGGTATTTCTCTTTACAGTTAGACCTGGCATGTCCGGAGGGTCATGGCTGACTCGTCCCTTTAATACCGGTGCCCCAGCACGGCGTTTCCCGCATGATAACGCACGCGGATTCCGCTGCCCCCGTTGCTCCTCCGGCCTCCTCTCCGCTGCTGCAGGCTCCAGCCCACCTCCCTCTAGCAGGAAACCTGCCGCACCGGGCACCGGAGGCCCGGGTACCTTCCACAACGGGTTCCTGTGCGGACCCGGTGGTGACCGCGTGGCCCGCACACCACACAGTGGGGTCCCGAGCTGGGAGGCCGTGAAGAAAGGGGGCCCCAGGGAACTTGGAGGTGATAAGAAAAAGCAATGAGGGAGGGGACTCTGCAGATGGGGTGAGGGGGCCCACACAGCTCCGCCCCAAGACTCGTGAAACTGGGGAGCTGGGAGGGCCTTGCAGGGTGTGGCAAGCTCTTCCCCACAGTCCTGCTGTGGGTCCCCGGAGGGTCTCCCTGGCCTGCCTGCAGCCTCGTACCTCTCCCTTGGGGCTCCCTCAGGCTCTGGTCTTCCCTGTGTCCCTCCCCGCGACCGTCTTCCTGACGCTCTATCCTCCCACCTGCTTCCTGCAAACTCCCTGCCCCCGTCCCCCTGGGATTTCTGCTGTCCCCACCCCCACGCCTCGCCTGTCACTGCTTCCTTCCCGGGCCGGGGGCAGTGCCTGCCGTTACCCTCTGCTCCATCGCTTCTCCCCGGCCGGGTGCGGACTCCCGTCTTCCTGAGAGCCCACCAGGACGCCAGCGAGCACCCCCGGAGGGGAGAGCCGAGCCGGCCTTGCAGACACAGCCCTCCTTCCTGGCTCCATTTTCCGTGAAACCAGAAGACAGATGGCCCGTCGTCCTCCACATTGAGAAAAAAGGAGAAAATCTCACCGCCAATTAAAACTGAAATGACCAGCCTGTAAAAATACCGTCTCACCAGAATTCCAAAACGTAAAAGAAAACGCCGCGTTTCCCGGCGGCAGCGAAGCCCCACGTGAGAGCTGCCTGCTTTCAGAACAGCCTGGCAGGCACGTGAAACACGCGGCTTGAAGTGCAGGGAGAGCAGTGACTTCTCTCGTGTCTTCACCAAGGTGCTCGGGGCCTCATGCACACGACTTTGTCTTTCTCGTGTTGTCCTCTGCAGACACGTGCGCGAGGCTCCCCGCGGTGGTGTCCGTGTGGCGACCGCGGGGCACACGTGAGCCCCGGGGCCGGGGGCGGCTGCTGCGGGAAACGAGACGAGAGGAAGCGCCCTGGGGCCAGCGACGGCTTCCGGAGACGCGAGGAGACGCAGGAGAAGACCGTCTGCCTCGGGAGAACCCGCGTGAACGTGTCCTCCAAAAACAGCACCGGAAACAGAGCTTTGCGTCGCCTTTGTGGCCGCAGTGGAGGAAAGCCAGCAAACGCCCCCAGATACGTGGGACGGAAAACAAGGATTTGACAAATGAAACTTGGCCACACACGCCACAGACACCCCGAGTGGCCCTGTGGTCCAGCCACTGCTACTGTGTTATTTTTTCCATCACGGAGTTGACATTCAGAATATTCAAGAAATATGACTGCCCTTTCAGACTTCAAATGTGGATTTATTTCCTGGTGACGCTGTGTGGAGTTAGCCTTGTATTAATGTCGTGCATCACACATGGGTTCCCATGAAAATCAGGTCTCTTACTTGACTTCCTGCCATCAGCATTCAGCTCAAACCCCTGAAAAGAATGAAACGCACGTGGCCATGCTGCCCTGGCAGCTTCAGAGGCAGAGTGTTAGCAGGCACATCATCTCTGGAGTGATCGTGAGCTTTCGTGACCAAGGAATTAGGTTTTCACATATCTGTGTCTGTGTATCTATGTATCTGTGTGTGTGTGTGTGTGTGTGTGTGTGTGTGTGTGTGTGTATAGAGAGAGAGAGCGACAGAGAGACAGGAGAGAGACAGAAGGAGAGACAGAGAGACAGAAGGAGAGAGACCGAAGGAGAGAGATAGAGAGACAGAAGGAGAGAGACAGAGAGACAGGAGAGAGACAGAAGGAGAGACAGAAAGCCAGAAGGAGAGAGACAGAAGGAGAGAGACAGAAAGAGAGAGACAGAAGGAGAGAGACAGAAGGAGAGAGACAGAAAGAGAGAGACAGAGAGACACAAGGAGAGAGACAGAAGGGGAGAGACAGAGAGACAGAAAGAGAGAGACAGAAGGAGAGAGACAGAGAGACAGAAGGAGAGAGACAGACAGACAGACAGAAGGAGAGAGACAGACAGACAGACAGAAGGAGAGAGACAGAGAGAAAGCCAAATTTCAATGGTTGGAGACCTTAGGAATAAGACCACTGTTCACTGCTAGAATTGATCCTTAGTTCTTCTCAGATAGGGTATATGGTTCTATAACAGATCGATAATAGACCTATATTGGTCGTTCCTGAATATTAATTTATGGGTGAGCCCCTCCCCCTGGAAAACCAGACTATTTTCAAGTCAAGTCTGGGCTGTTTTTAAATGACCCTGTTTTCTTCAGGCTCCTGCACTTACATTCCTGAGTTTCCAGACTCCGTGGAGAGGACGAGGGACACGCAGGGTGGCCCAGCTGTGCACCAAGATGCGATGGGACACTCGGCTGATGGAGAGGAGGCAGCTGCTTCTAAGAGATGGGACAGCGCAGTCTCCTTCCCCAAAACACCAAGTGAAGAGACCCTTTCATGACCCTGGAGCAGGACCTGGGAACTGGCCAACAGTGAGTGGACGAGGAGCGTCTGAAAGCAGAGGCTGCTAATCTGCAGCTCTGTTTTCTAACCCTTAATGAGCACGAGCGGATTTCTTTTTTAGTCCATAGTCCTGGAAAATCCAAAGATTGCGGCAGACAATTATCTGACTGGGAAACATGAGGCTTCAGATGAAAATGAAGTCTACTCCCTGGAATCGTTAGTCCCTCTTTTAATTGCTCTCTTTTTAGATGTCCCCGAAGCCCGTTCCTCATCTGTCAGATGCCAGTGAAGACCCCACAGACAAGCATTTGTTGGCTGGAACGTGAGGACGGCTGACCTGCAAGCAGGCGCACGTGGAGGCACAGCAGCTCACGATACTCTTCTCAGAGGCGCTCTGTGCGAGCAAAGGCCCAAGGAGGCCAGGCCCCTGTCCGTCCTCTGTCCGTCAGTCTGGGAGGAGCAGATGGGGAAAGTGTCCGATGCAGCAGGGCTCAAGCAGAGTCTGGAGTGGACGCACGTCAGAGAGACCGGCAGAGCCAGGGTCTCTTCTCTCCTCCTTCAGTTAATCGGCTAAAATGCTTAGCTCCCACCATCTCTTGCCCACATCCACTGGTCAGCTGCCCTCGTCCCTGTTGCCGTGAGGTCCGCACACCCTCACCTGGCCTTGCCAGCAACCTTGGCCAGGCTCCCTCCCCACAGGTGGTCCCCCAAACTCCACCAACACAGAAGCAGCCTCCTGATGGAGCCCAAACTTTTTCATCTGGCTTCGAGACCCGGGCCCAAGCCCTGCCTCCTGCGAGCGTCAGCTCTGGTTAGATCCCCTCCAGGACACCCCGGCACACAAGCCAAACCCAAGAGCTTTAGATCTAAGAGCACAGTGCTCTCCGCTGTCTGTGACTGCTTTTGTCTGTTTCCATCTCGATCGCTGGCTCCCGATTTTCCCGTCATCACCTGGCTGGGTCACACCGTGCCCTCCACTTGTCTAGCCGCCTTCTCCTCCGCACCTGACCCTCCCCTTCACCAGCAGAGCTCAGATGAAATGCCACCTCTTCTGTGAAGCCTGCTTGACCCTCCTTGAGACCATCCGAAGGTTTCTCCTGCTTCATATGTAAATGGAGCTCTCTCCGTGGTTAAACTGGATGCTAGAAGTCCAGCCCACTCACCGGGCCCCATGTCCTGCTGTCTGGTCTGGCCTGCGTCCCGCCTCCTGCAGAACAGAGCATCGGAAAGGAGGCATCCAGCTTGCCAACCCTCAGAGTCGTTCTCTGGCCAGCACTGAGCCCTCGTCTCAGCCTGCTGGAACAGTGAGCTCAGAGGCTGGCTGCTCCGCTACGGGCACCTGGGCGCCCCGAGTCAGGCATACCGTGGGCGCCCTGAGTGCAGGTGTTCCCTGGGCGCCCCGAGTCAGGTTTCCTGGGCGCCCCGAGTCAGGCATTCCCTGGGCGCCCCGAGTCAGGCATACCGTGGTAGCCCCGAGTCAGGTTCCCTGGGAGCCTCGAGTCAGGCGTTCCCCGGGCGCCCCGAGTCAGGTTCCCTGGCGTGTGAGCGATGACTCCGTGCTGAGCGTGCAGGGAGAGAAAGAACACTCTGAAGGAAGGCAGCAGACACCGGCTGATATTTTCAGAAGTTCAGAAGAATGTCTACATTCAGAAGCATGTAGACAAATCAGCTCCAAGGAGCTCGTGGCTTCTCTGGCTGATGATACACCTTTCACTTAGTGCCCACTGACTGTTTATTCACAGCCTGCCTCCCTCAGTGCTCATCCGTCCATAACGCCGCTCATGTGAGCCTCGCGACTGCCCAGTAGTAGATTGTGCCAACTTTACCAAACAAAGTCTTGGGAATTCATGGGGCTTGAGCATGACCTGAGGACTGGAAACATCCAAAAGGACTAGCTCATTGCCTATTTGGAAGCTTCTTCTTAGTTGACTTTACTTTGACGGAGAGCAGATGTTCTCTTGGAGCAATTGGTTAGGAATCTAAGTATATGTTCTTACTGATTTGTTTGTCCTTTTTTGGAGAAAGTCAGGTTTCTGTGTGGAAATCAAATTTCCCATAAATTCTACTTCAACCACAATTAAGAAGACACATTTCCAAAATAGATACATTTGAATCTCAAAAATGTAAGTCCAAGAATTTACTATTAAGAAAGAATTCTATAAAACTGGAAACTGCAAGAGAAGGCCTAGTGAAAATCACTGCAACCAAACAAAAATTTCACTGGCCAGACAGCCACAGAAAACAACCACAGAAACGGGGGTGGCGCTGCACCAGTTCAGCTCGTGCTCATCTCTCCCACGTACAGAAGATCTGATGGCCAAGGAGGGTTTCCCGAACACAGCAGCCGACACTCGCTGTGAGCTGCACCGGTGTTTCAGCAAAGTGTCTGTGGTACTCAGTAGAATAAATGTTATATTCCATCATGCTATGCAGAAATCTCAGAGTGTGCTTCTGTCCTTTCCACAGCTGCTTCTCAAAGTTGGTTTCCATTTTTGTTCACTGACCTTTAATACCTGACATTATAAGTTATTCATATTTTTGTCTTTTTTCCCTAAATGATTTATTGACCCTCAAAGAGGTCTACAGACAGAAATGGACATAAATATACGAAGAAATGTCAGAGAAAATGTCTATTTCCAAAATTTGATGAACTAGTTGGAAAGGTGATAGGCATCCGCTGGAAGCAGATGTGGGGCCAAATGAATAATTGTCCATTTGTATGGCAAAGTGAGGCAGAGGGTCATAGTCAAAATTAGAAGAGGCTGAATTGATAATTTGAAGTAAAGTCTTCAAAGTACATTTTGATGCTGTTCTTTTAGCTTTGTAACTATTTGAATCATTGATCAAAAACCTCCAAACAAAAATGTCCTGGACCAGAAGACTCCACTAGTGAATTCTAGCAAACATTTAAAGACGAATCAACAGAGCCATCTCAAACTCCCCCCCGCCCAAAAGAAAACAAATAGTAGAGAAAGGAATGGCCCTAGCTTATTTGATAACATCAAAAACCATTAATCTGACACCAATGTCAGAAGAAGACAAAAAAAAAGAAAGAAAAAGAAGGATCAATATGCCTTATGAATAAAAACATAAAAGTCCTCAATAGAAGACTAAAATAAACTACATCCAGTAATATGTTAAAGGGATTTTTCACCATGACAAAGCGGGTTTTATTCCAGAAGCTTAAGAATGGTTCAACATTCCAAAATCAATGCCATACACCACGTTAGTAAATGAAGGAAGAAACCAAACCACAATAATAGCATTTTGACAGATGCAGAAAATGGGCTCCAAACAATATTTGATGAAATGCAGCACCACTCAAGGTAAGCACAGTAAAAGTAAAAACACACACACGCACGTGCACATGCACCTAAGAAAAGTAGAATCAAAGGAGCTGTCACTGCGCTCAACATGCTTTATGAAAAACTCACCTTATATCACAATAATGTGAAACTGAATGATTTCACCCTAAGATTAGGACAGAATAAAAGTGCCCATTTTCATTGTCTTTTTAACACTGCACTGGAAACTTTAGCCAAAGCATTAGGTCAAGAAAAATAAAAGTGCATACAAGTTAGAAAAGGGTAGTCAAACTATCTCTGTTCATACATGACATTCCAGTCATTTTCTGTCTATAAGTCTCTTTTAGGACCAATAATTCATACAGAAAGAAGATAAAAATGCAAATCAATATGTCAAGGATCGAAGGTCAATGAGTAAGAATGGAATTCCGGCTTGGAGAGGGAACTAGTCAAGAAGGCCAAGCGCGCCCTAAACATCACTCCGTTCTGCTTAGCATCATGAAATGTGGCACATACATACACATACACACACATACGTATTTCTTAGATGTGATAGATACCACAAGCATGAAATAAATAAATTAAACCTCATCAACTTTAAAATCTCTCCCGCTTCAAATGCCATTATGCAGGAAAAAGAAGATAGGCAGGAAAGATAATTTAGAGAATGACAGAAACTTATACATCGTATATCTGATGAGGGGCTAGTATCCAAAATGTATACAAAATGTATGTAACTCAACAGCATGAAGAGTAAACTCCAACTTGAAAATGGGCAAAGAGCTGGAACCACTACTCTTTATGGAATTTTTCAAATGACTGACAAGCACAGGAAAGAATGTTCAGCTCCCACTGTCACCCGGGGGTGCAGATGCAGTGGCAGAGACAACAGCAATGGGTCCTGCCACCTCACGCCCACCTGGGTGATTGTTAGAATCACCATCACCATCACCATTGTCATAATCTATACAAACACCCAACGAGCAAGCAGTGTTTATCCGAAGGGATGACTAGAACCTTGGACTTGGCTGTGAGAACACCCAGTAAGGGAACCACAGGGCACCACAGTCTCCCTACAGCTCTTCTGCTTGGACACAGCATTACTGTGTGACCCAGGGCACACCCAGAAGAAAAGAAAACAAATGTGTAAGCGCCAGAGGCCTACTCAACATTCAGCTCACGAGATTCCAGATGACCAGCCTCCCTGCAAAGAATGAGTGTGGTGACCAGCTCATTCCTGTGCTGCCATCGACCCACCAACTGTTGAATGGACAGTGCGGTGCAGCCGTACAAGGGATATATTGTTCAGTCATATAAAACAACAGTAACCCAACTCGCGCCGCAGCGTAGATGAATCCTGAAAGCTGTGTGCTAAGTGAACATAGTCAGACTCAGAGATCCCATATTGCATTTTTTCATTTATATAAAATATCCGTAACAGGCAATTCTAGAGACAGAAAGCAGATTTGAAGATTTAGGGGCAGGTAGAAGGAGAAGAGAGTGAATAGCTTATGTGTATGAGACTCCCTCTTGGGGTGATGAAACTTTCTGGAACTAGAGGGTGATGTGTCCCACATACTATCAATGCACTTAATTCAACTGATTTGTACACTTTAAACAGTTCCAACAATTTCTGGGTTTTGTGTATTTTGCCACAATAAAAGAGCTTAGCTATTGCTGTCAGGTTTTCCTAGCAATGAAACCAATTTCATTATGTAGCTTGGCAATTTTACAATATTTTAAATACCAACCTTTTCTGATTAGAAAGTCCACATGTGTTTTCTATTGAAGACATCAGATGTGCAAGGCAACACATACCTGTATTCCGACTACTGAAATGCTGTCAACGTGAATTTTTCAATGTCACTCCTTCCAGTCTTTCTTACGAGGTGCCTCTGGGTGTGTGCACACAATCTTAGTTGCTGTTTTCATTTTCAGCAAAGCTGTCATTATGTACCATGTGATGTTGTGGGGTCTATGTTCCCTCATCCAAGACGGCAAGCACTGTAATTTCATGGTCCCCCACGTCACAGAAAATGCTTGGGGAGTGTTTCATCTTGTGACCATAACATTGTTAATGGAGCCTGTTCCCAGTGCTGGATGCATCGCATCATAGACACTATGTGTCCAAGCCAGCTCTTTCCCGGGCTTTAGAACTGCTCGCCGTAAATACAAGGCTCACGAAAACCATTCTACATTTTGAAATCAGAGTGAATTTTTCACTTTCCAACCGGATTTGGCATTGCACTGGGGTCTGGGGTGGGGGGGGTCACCATTCAAGAGCCAAAAAGAGGGAAATGGTGGAGAGGTGGGAGCGGCAATGAGCCAGGGGAGCCAGTGCCCAGAGCATCTTTGGAATTCCATCCTGAATGCTTTTGTTCTCCGGAAAATACAGATATGCAGGCCATGAAAAATGTTCCATTGAATTTTTGAAGAGAATTCATCATGCGGAATGGATAATGCCTCAAGAAAGGAGCTGCTGGTTGACCCAGTTGGCCCATCGGGTTCAGTATCTGCATTCCCTGAGGTCTGTAAGAAATACGGTGTGGACCTGGGGTGCTGGGAAGTCAGTGGAGCAGAGATAAGTGCTTCCTAAGACCTCCAGCCCCGGCCGCCGGCCCACAACGGCTTTCCAAGTAGAGACACTAACCTCTCCCTGCCTCCCCTTTTCTGCTCGGGTGGAGGTAGAAACAGCCAGCACTCATGAGCACCTAAATTTGTTCAGGTGAATGAGCTTCCAGCTCCTGTTTTAAGTCCACATTAGACTGGTTTGGAGAAGGACCATTCCTTGACCTTCTTTCCTCTCGTAGAAAATGTTTCTTTCTGCATTATAGGATCCTTTTCCACATCTCACACACGAATTCTTTACTGCTAACTATGTTACACACTTTTCTATGTGTTTTGTTTGTCATTAAAAAATATCCGCAGTGCTTATTCATTGTGGGTGGGAGTGAAAGTAGGTGCAACCCCTGTGGAGAACACTGTGGAGATTCCTCAAAAAACTGAAGCTGGAAATCCCATAGGATCCCGTCATCCCACCTCTGGGCATCTACCCAAAAGATACAAACACTCATCTACGGAGATGTTTGCACCTCCATGTTTACTGCAGCCCTGTTCACAACAGCTAAGAACTGGAAATTACCTAAGTGCCCAACATCAAGTGATGGATCAACAAGACATGGTCCATACACACAATGGATACTACACAGCCCTGAGAAGAGAGGAAACCCTGTCATGTGAATCAACATGGTTGGATCCAGAGGGGACAATGCTGAGTGAAACAAGTCAAAAGAAGAAAGATAGATACCAGATGGCCTCACTCATAGGTGGAAGGTGAACAGACAAAACAAAGGAACAGATGAAACAAAACCAACCCTGAAACATTTGCAGCAGAACTGAGGTGACCAGTAGGGAAGGGGGTGGGCGGGGGCACAGGGTAGCAGAGCTCCCCAGACAAGGGGGAAGGACACTGGTGATGTGGTGGAGGACAGGTGTGCTGACATATCTAACAAATGTGAAACCTACACATAGGAAATTATTTTAATATGTAGAATAATTACTACAATAAAAAAGAAAAGCAATCCACAGCGTGCAGACATTTTCACATGTCTGCTATTTTCTGATTTCTGCTCTTTAGTTTTCAATTAGTGAGGCTCCCCCTCCCAATATAAGTGTTCGTTTTTCATATTGCTTTTATTTTATTCCTAAGCTGAGGTGGTGATCCTCTCTACAGAACTCTCTTATCCACCTCAAATTTAGTCTGTGTATGGGGAGACAGAGGATGAGAAATGCTATTTTAAGACCAGCAGCACCATACACTCCTATCCTATGCTCCCTGTAACAGGTGGAGAAGGCCTGTTATCTCCTTGGGAATGAAGCCCAGACACAAGTCCCACTTGCTGACAGTGGTAGAAGTCTCACTTCACAGGAGCCCCAATTGTCAGCCAACTGGCTGATCTTGGCAGAATGAAGAGAAGTATCTGCTGCGTGGTCTGAACCACTAGAGCCAGATGATTCTGCAAGAGAGCCTCTTCTGCCCGCTTCAGCAGGGAAACAGCAGGAGGTCCCCTGACTGGGAGGCTCCGGGGGTGGGCACAGAGGTCTGTCACCGCATTCATTCTTTGCAGGGAGGTTGGTCATCTGGAATCTCAGTCATCCCAGCTGACTCTGCCTCTCTAGATAATAAGTTGAGATTTTCCTTGGCTGGCAAAAAGGTCGTCACAGTTCAAACTAGCATCTGTCACCTGGGACTGCCTGTCACTCTTTCTTAACCAGACCACAGACAAAAGCAAAGAGATTCTTATGAACGTGTCAGAGTCAGGTTAAGTTAACCAGAGCAAGGGAGAAGGCACGAGTGACGACTCTGGGTTAATCCAACAGAAGAGTAGCTCACGGTAGCTTGAACCCACTGACGTCATTTCCTGGCACTTGAGTTTCCTTCACCAGCACCTCTTATCTCCTGAAAGAGACAGCGCCCCACACAGGACAAAGAAGCATGGATGTGTGAGCAGAGGACGCGGTCAGTATGGAGCCAGGGTCATCCAGTCCCACGCCCTGCTGACTTGGTCCAGAGCTCCATCCAGAGGACAGGGCCCTGCTGGCTGTGACTGGAATGCTGTTATCCGTATTTATCTTGATGTGATTCACACAGTCATAATGACTGTGACTTGCTCCTCTTTCTTCGTTATCCGTGTGGGGCGGGATGGAGGATCTTCCGCAGGAAGCCCCGCCGCTGTCCAGGGTGCTGCCGCTGTGC
>RJWH01009110.1:0-25031 GCA_004363575.1 Solenodon paradoxus | reverse complement strand
TTATAACAGTAGACGATGGAATTGGAATTGGACCCGAATAAAAGCTCATCTTTTAGGGATATGTTATCATGGGAATATCAGCATGGACTTGCATCAACTACAGGATGACATCCATGATATCCTGGAGCCAAAGTTCCCATAGTCAATGTTGCTCATTTGGCACAGCAATTGCTTAATGATTTAAAGGGTTTTAATCCTTTTAACTCATTAAAACATGTATCTAACTGGAATTATTGGCATGCTCTTATTACTCTTGCGTGTTTTCTCCTCAGTCTGCCTGAAACAAGGAAGACCCTTCATTTTTGCTGGGTTACTCTGTGAACCACGAAGTCCTGAGGTCCCTGCTTTCTAGATAATCCTCTGGCAGTGAAACAGAAACCTTAGACCCGCCCAGTAAGACCTTGGCTGGAGGGGTTTCTTTAATCTGCTAAGACCTAGGAAGAAGTGAAATGTCAAACAAGAGAGCTTAAGACATTTAAGGTGTGATGTAAACCACTTCCATTTAGGGTGTGACCTCTACTAATGTAAACCGTTTATGATAATCACTTGTTAAACATGAAGTTATAAATACCATGTACTATTCAGGTTTGGCACCCTATGATTTGAGTGTTTTATTCCTTATGGTCGCCAGCATAATAAATTCATAACTTCTGGCATGTCTCTTTGATCTCGGTTACAAAATAAATCAAGGAGTCTATGTCGAGGTCACTGCTCTTCAAACAGACAGCAGTGTCCCACCTGGCTCCTGCTTTTCTATATGTCCGTTGTCTGCCTTTCTTTAGACTCCTGTAGCCTCCTCTCAGGGACCCTTTAGATCAGCTGCACAACCACGGCAATTTATTCTTGCATTCTTGGATTATTTCTGCCTTGTATGGAGTGCTGATCATTAAAGTACATAGAGGACAGATGAATTTTCCTGTGCCCCCCTCTAATTTTATCACCTATTTATAAGGTTTTCTATAAATCTCTATATATCTTTTCTGAAAGGTAGACAAATAGAATAGAAAGGTTAAATATAAAACTAATCCTTACATTCAGGTGAACATTAGTAGATCCTACAAAACTTAAATGTCTCGTGATTATTTACACATGCAAAAAAACTCACTTGGTTTCTTTTCCACCATGTAAATTGGATTTCTGATAAAAAATTTGGTGTTGCTTGATATAAAAGGAGAGTACAATGAAATGTTAACTTGTGGTTTTCAGGTCAATTCCCCTCCCTGGATATTTCTCACCCAGAGGAATTTTCTTGAAAACAAGATTTTAGTGTGTTTCTTAAAGCACACATGCTGAATGACCCCAGAATCTAGAACAATGCCTACACTGCAATTTTTTGTCAAGGAACTCACTTGAATTTATTTATGAGTCCTCATATATTCTGGCATTTAATGTTACATTCTTGGTTTTAGAAAAATCATATACGGCTATTATACAAGAAAAATAATACCACTGAAAGTAGAAGTTAAAATAAAATAAAATCCAACCATAGCTTAAGTGCTGTTGCCATTTTGAAAAGGCCTACTTCCAAACACTCCCTACTCATAGCTGCATAGGCAAATAGTAAGGTACAAACTTTTACATGGGCCACATGCTTCACAACCAGATTTTTTCATTTTATATTATATTGCAAACACCTTCTATGGCAACAAATACAGAGAACTGCCATTTTTAAAATAGATATGCAGAATCTATACACCATGGAATATAAAAATGGGGGGGGAGGGACATGTAACCTACTGGTATTGCATGTGAAACAGAAAAATTACAGGCCACTGAAATCAGAAAAAAATATTTAATGATCTTATACAAGAAATGTTGTTATATCTAATGAGATTTCTTTTCCTCTACAGCCTAAATCATTCTTCCATCTCTCCAAGATTTAAGAAAATTATTTTCACTGTGTTGGCAACAAAACACAACCTTCAAATAGGCAAATAACTAGCAAAATCAAAAATTTCATGTTATAGTAAGATTTACCAATAAAGTCATATCATTGTAATAATACCAAAGAACAAACATTTACCAGGTGGATTAGAATTATTGCCTCCATGAGTATAAGCTTAACAATGATTCTCAACTTTAAATAGATCAGGAAGAGTGGACTCAGAGGCTGATAACAAAGACCTTGATAACAAAATACTTGCAAATGGAAAACACAACCCAAATAAAACACAGCAAGCAAGATCAGTGGATCCTGAAGCACCATGCTTTTTGGCAAGATTATAATCAAAGGAAAAAAGAATGGGATTTAATAAATTCTAGTTTGAACATGGGTAAACAACTCAGCCACTCTGAATACAGTTTCTGCATATTTAAATAGAAAACCAGATGAACTACTTCTGAGGACTATACTAGATCTTGTTTATAAAGTGATTCCCACAATGGCTAACAAATTAATGCTCTATAAACTCTAGATCATGTGATAGTGTATTAGGTGTACCCAATATTTAGACATATGAACAAAATATTTAGTTATAACTATGCAATATTTAGACACATGTTTAGGAATTTTACAGCACAGTATAGTTTATTATGTAGAATCAAGTTTATGTTAACTTTAGCATAAACCTATTCTATAGACTTCCATGATTTGAGTTCAGTCATTCTTAGTTGTTCTTTCCATATTCTCAAAGTAACAACTCTAGATTCTTTCAGATATTATTCTAAATAGAGACGGGCATAGGTGAGCCATCAATAAACGCTCTGATTGGTATTCAGGTGTCAGAGTTTGAGGACTCATCGTGGACTCCCAGCCCCATGGTTGACCACAGCATCATTGTAAATAAGGTAAGGAAAAGAGGAGTGATGCTTCCATACTCTACATTTAGTGTAAACATTTAAGAAGAAACAGAAATGGCATATAATCATTTCTTTGGTCAACAATATCAGACATGATAGATAAAACATTATTTCAAACATTCAAATCAAGTTATTCTGAAAAAAAAGTTATAATCTCTCAGTTCTCATCATGACAAGGTGAATTTTGTCATTTTGTTTTCTTACAAAAACAAATTGTTTATTCTTCTCCTGCAGTACCTTTTGTCCTCCTTCCACAATGGCTTATTTTTTCCAGAGATTCTTCATGGCATTTTTCACCTCTGCATTTCTCAGGGTATAAATCAGGGGGTTGAACATGGGTGTCAAAATACAATAAAACACAGCCACTATTTTGTCCATGGACAAAGTGGATGATGGACGCATGTAAATAAATATACAGGGCACAAAGAATAGGGCAACAACGGTGAAGTGGGCCCCACAGGTAGAGAGGGCTTTGTGTCGCCCCTCTGCACTGTGGGACCTCAGTGAGCGCAGGATGACAATGTAGGACGCAGCCAGCATGAGGAGGTTCAACAGGCAGATCACACCACTGTTGGCAACCACAAGAAGACCGATGACATAAGTGTCAGTGCAGGCGAGTTCCAGCAAGGGGTACAAGTCACAGACAAAGTGATTGATCACATTGGGCCCACAGAAAGGCAACTGAAGGACCAGCAGGAGTTGAACCATTGAATGAAGGAAGCCCCCCAGCCAAGCCACCCCCACCAGCAGGGCACAGAGTCTCCTGGTCATGATGGTCGTGTAGTGCAGGGGCTTGCAGATGGCCACATAGCGGTCATAGGCCATCACCGTCAGGAGAATGATCTCCGTTCCTCCCAATAAATGGGCAACAAAGAATTGTGTCAGACATCCCTCAAAAGAGATGGCTCTCCCCTCATACAAGGAGTCAGCAATGAGTTTGGGGGTCATACACGAGGAATAGCAAGTATCAATAAAGGACAAGTATGAGAGGAAGAAGTACACAGGGGAGCCCAAGCTAGGGCTGAAGATAATGGTGATCATAATAAGCACGTTTCCCCCCACAGAGACCAGGTACACCACCAAAAAAAGCACAAATAAAGCTCTCTGCACTTCTGGGTTTTTGGATAATCCCAGCATGAAAAATTCTGTGATGTTTTGTGGATGATCCATGAATCCTGAGCTGCAACAAGAACTTGGGGGATTAGAGAATTACCAAGAAAACTCGATTGCCACATTTTGCAATGTTTCTCCAAAAACTGGGTAAAAGTAATGTTTGCAGAATGTAATGAACCCAAATACTGAATCCCAAAGCGGTACCTCAAAATAATGCAAAGAGCTTTCTTCATTTTCATTAGTCACTTTGACAAAGTAAAAGGTTAAATAGAAGACAACATTAACTCATAAAATACCACATCTCTTGTACTTTAGCCAATAGAAGTAATATTATTTGCAGACTGAACATGTCATCATAGCTTTCTTTGTAATTAAAATTAGACAGGATGTGTCCTTGTGCCTCAGACAGCAGAGATGCTGTTGTGCAGTACTTAGATTCATGACTTGGGTTGGAGTGAAAAATCAAACAGAGCAAATGATTTAGTAATGATATGGCATGCTCATGGAGTTGTGGTTGGGCCCCCTAGCTCTAGTCAAGCGAATTCCATACACATCCCAAGGACCTGGGTTAGTGTCCAGGGACCTGAGAGAACAACCAATATGAATATCTAAATACAAATAAAATAAAATGGTTCCTCCTTTCTCATCATGCCTGCTTGCCTACTCGCCCTTATCCCAGCCTGACACTTTCCCATAAATCAAATAAATAAATGTTTCTTCCTTTTCCCCCTTCCTCCTTTCTTATTTGTAAATAATTTTAGTAGTTTCATAGACAGGTAGACAGACAGACAGACAGATAGATAGATAGATAGATAGATAGATAGATATAGAAGGATGGATGCAATCAATTTGTTTTTTAAAAATAGCCATTATGGAAAGATAATTTCCCTGGGTATTTTTACATTTCTTTTTGAGAATCACACTTTCAGCTTCTAATTGCTTTCTCGAGGAGCATATCCTCTCTTCAAGAGCTGAATACCTCAGCTCATCCTTATCAGTGTGCTCCTTCTCCTGTACTTCCTCTACCCTCCACCATAAATACAGAAGACAACTTGAGTCCATCTTGAGTTCTCCCTGTACTAATCCATCTCACATTCTAAAATTAGCAATATAATGTTATAAATCTTGCTCCTTAACAGTCATATACCCATGCATTTATTTAACCCAAAACTATTTTAAGCAATTACCATAACTCAACCATATTTTATTTTTTAATAAAATCAACTGATGTTTCCTCCAGCAACATCTCATTGATCTTCTGCCTCATATCTCAGCTAGTCACCTGTTCCATCAGCCACATATCACAACAATATATATAAAATTCATTCAATTATGTCCTTAACTATTATAAAATTCTCCAAAGGATCCTCTTTAACTTCAAAATAAAATTTATGCACTTCAGATTCATTACAAATCTAGAACGGACCTTACTGATTTATCGACGTTATCCTTAGATTCCATCACTGCCTACAACTATGTACAATTTGGAGCTACCCTAAATTCTATCATCAAATCATTCGCACTCATGCCTCATTATCTTCCATGTGCTAGTCCTTAAGTCTTACACACCATTCTCAATTCTACTGACTTCCCCTTATGCATCCTTAAGAACAAGGCTCAGCCATCATCACCACCAGGAAGATGATCTCTTCCCCTACCCTAGGTTAGATTATAAGGACGTCCACTGTATCCCTAGAGCATTTATAGTGAATATGTATGTTGTACTGGTCTCTCTCCACCCTCCCATCCTATACTTGGTGTATCTCAAAAGCAGTAGATTTTTGTTCAGTATCCACATTGCCAGTACTAGAGAAGTGCTCACTGAGTATTTGTTGAATAAAAAAGGAAATGAAATTTATAGAGAGAGAAACATATATATGCATATATATACATAAATATATATATGGTCATTTATATTTATGAAACTTACAATACCTGAATATAAGAAGGTTGATAGCTTCTTATCCGAAATTTGACCACATTATTACATTGCACAAGGATAGGACCAATAGGATTCTTAGGGGATCATCTGCTTCATCCTTCTGCATCATCTTCCCCTGCTTTGAATGATATGTGTATTAAATGCCTAGGTACAATTAGAGAAATTCCTGTGGGGAGAAAAAACTGAGAAACTGTTTAGATTCAGACTATCTTTCTCTACATTGGAAATTTCTCATGATTCTAAGTGACGTGGGTTCAAAAACTGAATAAGGGATCTTATTCATGGATGGGCAGCAAGGAGTCTCTTGAGCCATCGTTTCCATTTTTATTCACTAAAAAGATGTTAAGAGCAGTTATTTTGTAATAATCTGTTACAAACATCATTAGTTTCAAATTTTTAATTTTTTTATTCTAAATATTAAGTTGCTGCAAATTCCAGAAGCTAGATTGTGGGAGATGAGTACAGATGCCACATCTTCTGACTCAATAGCTTTAAACTCCTTGACAGCATTGAAATTCCTGTCAGAACCCAATTGCTCAGTGCTTGGAGAAGACAAAACTGAAGGAAAGACAAAACTGCTACCTCTAGGTTTGGCAAAGTTGTAGATCAGGAGATCCTCTTAGGAAAAGAAAGAAACAGTAATTACAAAGATAACTCATGATAATTAAACAGAGTTTAGAAAATACATAAAGGAACAAAACTTATTTCTTAGTATTGTCATCAAAAAAGAAAAATTAAGCAATATTCCAATGCATGTTTGTTATTCTTTCTTTTCTATGTAGTTTCTTCACTTCACAACTTGCTTCTCTTGAAATCATATCATATATTCAATATTTTGACCTGATTAATTTTATAATTTGAGCATTTCTGTGCATCATTTATTTCTAAACTGTTTAAAGCATTGCTTTTAATGCATGCTATTCTGACAAGTAGCTATCTAAGAAGTCATTGTCTCTAATACCATGAAGAACTTCCATCAGGCTTTTAGTTATTTCTAGGTTCTAGAATATTTTATCAGATATATTTACTGAATAGAAGAGCATAGATATTATAAAGATGGTCAAATCTTGTATCAAAAGGGCAATCCCAGTTTACATAACTACCATCAAAATGCAGTGTATTTCTTATTTATGCCACCCTAATCAGTAATGAATTATGATTTGTTGGCTAAATTTCATCTCATTCTTTTGTTTTACTACTCTTTGTATCACTACTGCTGATATTGAAGGCCATCCTATGCTTTTCTATCCAATATATATTCTCTTTCAGAAATTGTTGAATCCATAAAGAATAATTCAGAGTAAAGAGAGAAGGAAGTTAATAAATGATCAGAGAGTGTGCTGGTGGTTTAGTGTTTAGGGACACTGGGCATAGTCCACCAATATCTCAAGGATCTACTTTCAATACCCAGGACCAGGGGAATCAACAGATGAACCTCTAAATAAAAATAATTTAAATGATTCTCCCTCCTCTTTCTTCCTGCTTGTCTACTTGCTTTAATTCCTGCCTGTACCTTTACTTAATAACCTCAACTGATTTTCCAACATCGTAGTTGATCTCCTGCCTCACATCTCAGCCAGTCACCTACTCCATCATTCACACCAAGTCACAACAATATTTATAAAATTCATTCAATTATGTCCTTGCCTATTATAAAATTCTCAAAGGCTCCCCTTTAACTTCAAGATAAAAGTTATGCATTTTAGATTCTCAATCTCAGTCTTTGCAACGTCACTTATGAGATTTCTTGCTAAAAGAGTTGCTGAAAAAGTACACAAAATGCTACAATCCTTAATTTTTCTATTTAAATATGTAACTGAGGAATATATTATGCACCATACTGTTTCATCATTACAATGGTTCAATGATAGTAACTTCTTTTTTCCACTTTATAAATGATGGAATTCATTTTCAATGACATTTCTTCTTATAAGGACTGTCCCAAGACTAGGAAACAGAAGACCAGATTTGACACAGCTATGCCTGACATTAAACCTACACATATTTCCACTGCATCATTCTGTTGGGTTAGTACCTGACCAGTACTCAGGATGTTTCATCCTTATCCAGACTCTGCATAAGGTAACTGCATGAATTTGGAAACTCATTTCATCTTATGAACCCACAGTGTCCTCACTGTACAGTGAGGAAACCTGAAGATAAAATAAGAATAATTGGGCAAATCTGGCAGGCCTGTTGTTAGCCGAGTCTATCCCTCTGTTTGGGAGCGACTGCTCTCCCTGTACAACCTCACCACAGTATGAGATCAGCGTTTGAATGCTGGAGTTGGCCCTGACTAGTGGTCTGATTATCTGTCTTCTTACGCTTTTTTATGAAACAAAGGATCTGGCAGAGGATAGATGAAAAGATTGTACAAAAGGACTTTCTCTCAATTCCAACTGGGTGAAGGGCTCAGTGGGACATTCAGTGTGTGAATCTGATGCTCCGTTCTTAACACCTCTAGATCCTGAAATCTTATCAAACTACACATGTCCCAGTACACATTCAGTCAGTTTGAGTCTTAGTTATTTCATCGGTTATATAAGGAAAACACTACTTAGTCTCCTTGCTCCTGACAAGTGTTGAGAAGATATTGAAAGAAAATAAATGAACAGACTGTACCTATTACAAGGTTCTCAGGGGGAAACATGCAAGTTATTCATTTTTAACATTAATAGTTCTTTCATTCCCCTTTCAAATTCTAATACAAAGCTCAAGATAGGACTTTTGGAAAATTAAATCAAAATTCAGAAAAAAGGCAGAATGAATTTAAGATTTAATGGGGTGGTTTCAGTGTCTTTCTATAAAGAAAGCCATAGAAAATTTGAACTTAACAGAAAACAAAGACAATTATACATTCAAGTTGAACTATTTTAATAATGTCTCATGTTTGGACATTATCTCTAGAAAAAGTCTGAAGGATTGAATAGCACTGAAATACCCGCTGAAATATTGGATTCTCCCTGTATGGTTCCCATGTGCCACCTATTACAACCACTATAGCACCAAACTCACCTAAAGCTGGTCCTGCGCCCCTAATGGTTCTGATCAGAGTGGGGAGGAGGGCGTGAGAGAAAGAGAACTATTCCATCCCTTAGGCTGTCACAGAGGTAAAATCCATATCAGACTTTTTAGAGAAAATTCATACATCTATCACCCAGAGCCTGGAAACACCTTCATCCCATTGTCCATCCTGACTTGTGAACTGAACAAGCTGCATCCTTTCTGAGTGTTTGAGTTGGTGAGGCAGCTCTGGAAAGGGATCATTTCTCTCCTGGGAAGCTGCAAGGGGTTGGACCAGTACCAGGAATTGAAACATCAGTGTCCTGTGAGACCCTGTCTCAGAAGCTGTATCTACTGAGTGTGTCTCAAGGAGTGGAAATACAGAGAGAAGTGGACATTTTGGAGGCTTATATGTATTATTTGCCCTTCACACTTTATGTCACAGTTCCAATTGAAGAGTTTAATACGCTACCTGGGATGCCTGCAGGAAATCACTCGCCTCCATGTTTCTACTCCTGGTTTTGTGCCTTGGGAAAATTATTTAACCTTTAACCTTCAGTGCCTCAGTTTCCTCCATCTAAAATGGGCATAAAATGTGACTATTGGAAATCTAATGTGCTACCTAGACTAGAATTAGCAATATGACACAATATATTTGAACGATAAGAGAGCAAACTTAAATGCTGTCAGTACACACATAAGAAATGGCAATTACATGAGGAGATAAAGGCATAAGCAAAACTTATTGTGATCACTTCACAGTATAGACATGAATCAAATGATCATATTGTAGACCTACAGCACACATATGTGTCAGTAATACACAGTGAAGCTGAACAGAGCCAGTACCTATCTCATAAGATCATTATGAAAGTTACATGGGATAATTTATATCAAATGCTTGAAACAATGCCTGGCACAGAGCAGTTTCTATGTAAGTATTTTCAGCCACTACTATTATTATAAAGACCATCATCATGACTATGACTCATTTTACTAGTCTCGAGCTTACACATCTTGACACTTAGAATCTGCACAATCAAGCCAACTGTCCTTCCTTTCAGGAGATAGGCACTGGGCTCAATTACATGACCTGAGACTATCATAAGGGTATGACGATAATTAAGAAAGAGGCTGCTTTGCAGTAAGAAAGTTCTAAAGAATTTAAGTTGCCTTCCTCTTATATCCCACATCCTAAAACTGTGTCACCAAGGGAACTAGAAACCTCAACTCCTGGCCCAGGTTGTTGAGTCATTAAGGGATATCAAATTAAAATCACACTGAGACACCTGTTCACACCGATTGGGTTAACTATAATCAAAACAAAAACAAAAACAAAATAAAGAGGACTGGAGTATTTGGAGCTACTGTACATTACTTGTGATCTTGTAAAATGCTGCAGCTACTGTGGATATATGTATATACACATATAGGTGTTTCTTTAGAAAAACTTAACAGAGATTTACTACAGGAGGGAGCAATTCCACTCTAGGTATATATCCATAAGAACTGAAAACAAACATTTCCACAAGTATTTGCATAAATATGTCCATATAGCTCTATTCTGACAGTCAACAGATGGAAACCATTCCAAATGTCCATCGGATGCTGATGGAATAAACAGAATATGGCAGATTTTTTAAATGGAACATAACTAATGCATATACATTGAAGAATGGTGCATGATACAACGTATATGAACAAGTGAAATGAAAGGAGCCAGACTCAAAAGATTCCATTTATGATTCCTTTTATATTAAATACCAGAATAGATAAAGTCAAGAGATATTAAGCAGACTGGAGCTTACAATAACTTGAAGGACATGGGGAATGGGTATGTTTACTTAATGGATATGGGGTTTCCTTTATGGGTAAAAAGTAATTTTAGAACTAAACAGAGGTATTGATTCCACAAAAATGTGACTATACTAATTTTATAGCTTTTAATGTTCATTTTATTCTCTGTAAATGTATCAATAAATAAAAGTGTGACATGAACCCAACAGTGTCATGGTGGGCAGTGGTGATGGGAACAGGACACTGGTGGCGCAGGTCCCTGGATCTATTATCAGAGGCCCCTGGGGCTACAGGCCCCGGAGCAGGAGGTGGCGCAGGAAGATCACCATGGGTTACTAATGCGAGGTGCTACTGAACGATCTCAGTCAGGTGGTGTGGGTCCTGGACTCCTTGTCTCTCTGACCTCCAAGAATAGGAGCTCCTGAAGCTGGAGGTAGATGTGGACAAGCTCCAACACTTGGAGATTGAGGACACCCAGGCATCAGAGTCAAGGAGCTGCTGGTTGACTGTTAAACCCACTGAGCCTTTTTCTCTGGCCTTTTGCACAAGGTCCTGGGCATGGAGAAGCTGAGCACACCCAGAAGAGTAAGGGTCCTTGACACAGGTGAATGGTGGCTCCCACAGGACAATGGCTGCCCCCTTCCCCAACCTAAAGCAACAGCAACACTGGGAGCCCTGAAGCCAGGACTGGTGCCATGGTTCTCAAGACCACCTGGTTTTTGCTATGAATATTACAGTTTCAGGTCTTACATGAAAGTCTTAAATCCCTTTTGCATTAATCATCAAATGTGTTAGTAGTCTAGTTTCACTCTTTTGTTTGTGATTGTCAAGATTTCTAACACCGTATATTGATGAGACCGTCCTTGCTCCATTATAAGGCTCCTTTGCTAGAAATTGGTGTTCTATATGTGGGTATTTTTATGCCCGTTGTTTTCAATTCTGCTGCATTGATTTCTGAGTATGTTTTTATTCCAATACCACACTGCTTTGATTGATATTTCCATATAATACAGTTTGAAAGCAGGAAGCATAAAACCTGCATTTTGCTCTTTTTTCTTAGGATCTTTTTATCAACTTGAGGGCTTTAGTAATTTCCTACAGATTTAGTATTATTAGTTCTATTTCCATGAAGGATATCATTGAAATAATGAGTGTGATTGCATGAAGCGTGATTATATTAAATTGATTTAAATTGAATAGTCATTTTAACTATATTAATTCTTCTAATCCTTGAGCAAAGGAAATCTTTCCACTTTTTGTGTCTTCTATATCAATCAGTTATGTCTTATAATTTTTACTTACAGTCTTTCACTTCTTTCTAAATTTAATTCTAGTATTCTTTTTGATGTGATTTCAACTGGGTAGCTGTGATTTCTCATTCTTCTAGCACATTATTTGCTTATAGAAATACAACATATTTTTTTAATTTTATAATCTAGCAATTTACTATATTCATTTATTATTTCTAATGGTTCTATTGCATTATTTGGGACTTTACCTAGATCATATTATATTATATATACATATACAATGCATATAAATATTTACCATTATTGTGTCATCTACAAATTTTAATAGTTTTACTTCTTCCCTTCCATTTGTATTTTTTTTTCATTATCTTGTTTAATTGTTTTGACTAGGACATTCAAAACTCTGTTGAGTAATATTAGTAAATGTGGATACCCTTCTCTTATTCCTGATCTTAGTGACTTCTGTTTCTTACTATTGAATATGATGTTGGCTATTGGTTTGTCTATATGCCTTTTATTATCTTGAGTTACATTCCTTTTCTACCAGTTTGGATGAGGGTATTTATCATCAATGGATCCTGAATCCTGTTGATGTTTTTATCTATTATAATTAGTATGATTTTTGTTCTTTCATGTGTTGATGTGGAGTATCACATTAATTGATTTCTTTATGTTGAGCGATTCTTACTTTCTAGGTAAATTCCCACTTGATCATAGCTCATGATTCTTTTAATGTATTGCTAAATTCAATTTGCTAAGATTTTTTTGTGGCCTTTGTATCAATGTACTTCCCAGACGCTGTTCTAGAGTTTTCATTTTGTGATGTCTTGGTCTGATTTTTGAATCAGGGTCATATTGGCTTCATAGAATGTGTTTGGAATTTATCTTTATATTGCAACTTTTTGGAAGATGGTGAAGAGTTTCTATGAATTCTTCTTTGAAAATTTGGTAAAATTTACTATGAAGTCATCTGGCCCTTGGTCCTTTGTTCTTGCAAAATTTTTATTTCTGTTCCAATTTCCATAATTGTGATGGGTGTATACAGATTATCTATTTCTTCTTGATTCAGTCTTAGAATGCTGTATGGTTCTATGAGTTTGTCCATTTCTTCTAGATTGTGCAATTTG
This sequence comes from Solenodon paradoxus, assembly GCA_004363575.1. NCBI lineage: Eukaryota > Metazoa > Chordata > Mammalia > Eulipotyphla > Solenodontidae > Solenodon > Solenodon paradoxus. The sequence goes on along the minus strand of RJWH01009110.1, from coordinate 12,000 downwards.
CTGCCATAAAGGTGTTCATAACACTCTCCTATGATCATTAGTATTTCTGTAGTATCTATTGTAACTTCTCTTTTATTTTGATGCTATTTTTTCTTTCTCTCTTTCTTATGAGTTTGGCTAAATATTTGTCTATTCTATTTATCTCAAAAAAATCAACTCGATTTTGTTCATCTTTTGAATTGTCTTTTTAAATTTTATCTTGTTTATTCCTATTGAAACATTTTAATTCCCTCCTGCTACTGACTTGTGCTTCATTTTTCTATTCTCCTAGTACCTGTGAGTGCAAGTATAGATTTTTGTTTGTGACCTCTGTGTCACCTGAGGTACATCTGTATTGCATAAACTTACCTCTTAGTACCCTTTCGATGCATCACACAGATTCTGAAAATTCATGCCATTATTTTCATTTGAATTCATGTATTTCAGAATTCTCCTTTGATTTCCCCACTGACAGAATATCTGTTGAATAGTATTTTGTTCTGTTGCCATACATTTGTGGTTTTCTCTCCTTTTTTAATTTATATAAATTATGAATTAGTGTGCCCTGTTAATATACATACAGTGTGCACTTGTATACATCTAGAATAAATTGTCTGTTGAATCAAATAAAAATTTGACACAAGTAAAAGGAGCTGTACCACTTGGTCACCTAGACCTTGTTACTTGCATGAATGTGTGACCAGTTACTTGATTTAGTTCCAAAAACTCTGGTAGGTCAGCCTTTTGGTGTATTTCAAGTATTCTGTCACTGTGGCCTGAAAAGGTGCTTGCTGTGACTTAATTATTATAAATTTACTAAGTCTTAATCTTGTCCCAACTTATGGGCTATCCTTTGAGAATGTGGTTTATGCACTTGAGAAGAGTAATTTTTCTGTTGCTTTGAGGGGTAATTTTCGTTAATTATCAATTAAGTTCATTTGATTTAATTTGTGATATAAAATCATTGTTTCCTAGTGTTTTCCTATCCAATGAATTGAAAATATCTATAAATGGGATACTGAAGTCACCTAATCTTATTTTGTTGCCAACAATGTCTACTTTAAGGTTTATTGATTTTTGCTTTATGTATTTGAAGTGTAATTATTTTACTAAGTATATTTTTATGCTGTATTGAACCTCTTACTATATAATGTCCATGTTTATCTTGTATTATCTTTTTTAATTTGATATCTACTTTATATGAGATATATGTATATGTAAATTCCCCTTTTAGGTAAGAGTACTATTTTCCAGCTCTTTGATTTAATCAGTTTTTACAGTTATAGTTTAAGTGAATCTCTTGTAGGCAGCAAATAGCTGTTTTGTATTCTTAATTCAATCCAGTCAGTCCATGTCTTTGGATCGAAAAACTCAGGCTAATCACATTTATTGCTACTTCATGATAACATGGTGTTGTCATTTCATATTTTAATTTCTGTTTCTATCCAATTTCTTGTTCAGTTTTTGATACCATATGCTAAGTTTACATGGAAGAGCTGCTTTCTTAAAAGGGCATACTAGTGGTGGAGAACTCCTTCAGCTTTTGTTTGTCTGGGAAATCTATATTGCTTCATCATGTTTGAAAACTAGTTTGTGACATAGAGTGCCTTGTCTGACAGTTATTTTAGAGTGCCATTAATATAACAGTAACACTTTCCTGGTCTGTAAAATTCTGCAGAGTTGACAGATGGTAGAGTGATAGAAATACTTTCACACATGTCCTGCCTTTTTTCATTAACTACCTTAATATACTTATTTTGTCTTGGTCTTTTGATGGTCTAACTAGCACATCTACCAAAACTCGTGTAAGATAGCCCTTGCTTACTGATAGAAACATGAAGTTCATGCAGCAATGTGCTCAACCAGGGGAAATAATTACCTGATCTAAACTGATAATATAATCTCATTCCCCTTTGCCACTACTCACTTTCTTAGTCATTTGGATCTGGAAATAGACTAATTATCTAGTCTGGTTGCAAAAATTAAATTAGGAACAGTGATATTGAGAATTTTAAGTATTTTCCCAAATTAAAAAAGCTCTCTCCCTTTCCTAGATGATAATATATTACCTAAAGTTGGTAAAAACGTGATTTAGCCATCAGGAGACTTCCAAGAAATTTCAATAGACATCCATCAGGCACTCTATCACTATAATAATGACAGAAATATCTTGGAAGCACAGATCTCCATCTTGTTAATTAAGTACTTAGTCAGGGGTTGTACTTTGTCAGTGCTAGTCAATTATTTTATAAAGTATTATATAGGAAATATTCTCGGTTTCACAGGCCACAAAGACTTTGTCACAGCAATTAATCCAGTGACACAGAAACAGTCATATATAAAGGGTAAAATAATGGATGTGGATGTATATCAATAAAATATCATCTATGCATACAAGATATTGAATTCCATCTAACATACATGTCTCACAAAATTTTCTTCTTTTGGTTACTTTCAACCAGATAAAATGCAAAAACCATTGTTAGTTCACAGTTTATATAAAAATCAACAGCCAGCTCTATATGGCTTAAGCCTCACCTTCGTACTCTTAATAGCATCTGAAAGTAAAGGTCATATAAAATTATTCACATTGATATGCTATTACTTAAGAATATCTTTATTGTATTTCACCTGCCAGATACATTTCCGTTAAACAGAGTGCGAATACATTGAAATAAACCTCTGGAATTTCATATATCATAATCATTTAGATAGGAGAGGGGCAACAATAAAGTAGAAAAGTTATCCCGGGACTCCCAGAAGACAGCAGGGTTAGAGAAGGACAGAAAAAACAAAACTGTCTTCAAGGACAACAATCTTTCCACATGCAGCAATATCCTAACAAGAGATATAAAGTCAATGAACCTAAAGATGGTGATTGGGTGGAGATTCCAGTTGAGGGGGTCTTGCCTTAGGTAGGTGATAAAAATTCAAGAAAGGAATTCTTTACCTTAAAAACAAAAAATTGAAAAGGAACCATAGCAATCATGAAAGGAACTAAAACTCTTCTTTTTTAACAGCATTCTGATAACCCCAAATCTGTCCTAATAGGTCACTTGTAAAGTTCTAGTTGACATACTTCATATTTTATTATTCTGATCTCAAAAATATTCTTAGAAGACATAAGACACCCAGAAAAGAAGGAAATGCATTTCCTACCTTAGGGGAGTAGATAGAAAATTGACTTGGACATCAATTTCAAGAAACAATAGTCAATACAAAGGACAGTTTAGAAGATAGTGCCAAAGTTAAGAACATATATCTGAAATAACATAAATAAATTAAAACCACAAAAGTGTCTGCATATCCTGCTGTAATATTGTAAACACACTTTAGGTAAAAGTTAGTGAATGACAGTTATGAAATAAGTATTAGATGATTATAGTCCTATGTCATCTTTTCAGAAAAAACGAAATTCAACTTATTCAATTACAAAATTGGAGATAGATTTTATATCATCTATATTAAAATACATATATAAATTTTGATGAAATAAATTTGTATTTTAGGATATTTACTACAAGTTAAGAGATAGAGTATCTTTTATTTTCCTTTATTTGCTTAGGTTTCTTAGTATTTTCAAGATTTCTATGGCTGGCATTACTAATTTTATATTAAAAAAGGTAATTCCCAGAAATTTAAACCATAAATTTAAAAACTGAGTGGAATACATATGGAAAACAATCATAGGGAATTATTCTATTGCCTCATGAGATGCCCCAGTATATATTTTCCCAGTATAATTGGTAATTAAAGTAACTTGTTCATAAAAGTTTTCTCACCAGATCAAATGGACAGAGAGTCACGGTCTAACTGGGCATTAAATGCTTTGAGAATATCAGTAGTAGAGGTGAGCTGACGCTGATTGCCACCATGAATCATTTAAAATAATCTTAAATGCCATCTTTAGTTTCCCAATCAAAGATTATTGATCTCTGGTTTTAACTTCTACCGTTGATACTTATCCTCAATACGTCAACGTGACTAAGCAACATTATCAGTTCATGTTATGTCTATTTCCATTTACTTGATGAAGAACACACACATTACTAAACCAAGATGTATCTAAAAGCAAATTTTGCGATTATTCTTTCTCACTTTTCCCTGGACATTAGATTTATTTATTGTCTTTATTTTAAATGTATATTTTACTGAATCTTATTGAAGTAGCATGACATCATAAAGCATAACAACAAAGGCAGTGAAGGATGAGAGGAATTTTCTTTGTTACTTGAGGACATGGTACATGATGAGGTATACAGAAAGAAAAACTCTTTCAGGTGATCCCACAGAAGCTTTGTTCAGAAGCTATCTTAGGATTTCCAAAGCCGGGAACAGTGGTCTACCTCTGAATAGATTAACGCAGCAGAGAATCCTTCCAGGGACCAAACCTTTGAGAAGACAGTTGAGCACACTGATAATTACAAGGTCCTCTCTAGAGTAGATGGCCCTTGGGAGAATCAACAACCAACTAGTATGTTTTTATGATCTCCTAAAGTGCTGTACTCAACATTGGCCTTTATTTTCAAATAGATAGAAAAGCCAAAACTAGACTCATTCATATTCATAATTTCTCTATTATTTCTGTTTCTTGAAAATATGAAGTAATTACAGAATATTTTAAAAGCAGTTCTTTTTATATTTTCAAGTATCTCAATTTTCCCACACCATAAAAAACAAAACAACTTGGCCCTATATATAAATTAATTCCTCTGATAAAATCTGTTGACAGACACAAAACTAATATCTATTTCTTTCCTCCTGTAGTCCAAAGTTCCCACAGTTACCTGTCAAAAGAACTCCAGTAATATGCAAAACGAAAGACAATCAACTTTGGAATATTTTTGCACTTATCCACAGGTGTTTTTATTATCACTGAGATGAATCAATAGGAAATTCCAGACAGGATGTTTCTTAAATCTATGGGAACCCATGATGGACTTTTATCTTTAGATCAAGAGGGTCATTTTGTGAGTAATTTCACACTAATGAATATCTATAAATATTGCTAAACTATATTTTTCTCTAGATCTTACCATTGTATGTTGCACTAAAGTAATGTAAGCTTTTTTCTCTTTGCATTATATTGTTATTGGTTCCCTTCCTTGCAATTATTTCATCTTGCAACTTGAATTAATTTTCACCCAGACCCTTCATTTATATAAATGGTGATTGTTTTATCTTCCAATCATTAGGGGACTATTTTACATATAATATGACCAATCTATTGGCTACTGCTCCAAAATCAATCAAATCTCTACTATATCATGAAAATTGTCATAATCCAGTTCTTCTCATGCCATATGGAGAACTAATCTTAATTCTACCCATTGAATTTATATTTATATTATATATTTCTCTTCCATTAACTGGACTCTGCTGCTGCTTTTCAGACTGAGTAATGACTCTATATTACTCTCCCTGAGCCACCACTTGAAAGCCATGCTGCTCGTTAGGGTCCTGCAATCAGTGGGAGGGACCCATTCAGTCACATGGTCAGGTAACTCTTCAGGAAGATTTAAAATAGAGCCCAAAGGCAAAAAGCCACTCCTTCCTGTGTGCAATAGATTCCCTTTTCACATGTTCTTGAATTTACATTTCTATTTAAAGAGCTCTTTTGTTCATTTCCCTATCTACTAGAATGACTCTGATATTATACCAGACATGGGCATCTCAGATCTCAAAATTATATTATGTCCTTCAATAATAACAATAATTTTCAGATAACAACCAATAACAAATTAGTGATCACATTTTAAACAGTGTGTACTTCTTAGTTCTCTCAGGTAACTTCCCAATCCAAAGCCACTAGGCAACAATTCCAGCACCCGTTGCAGAAGGCATTATTCAGAAAAGATGCTTTTCCTCTCTTTCTCTCTCTCTATCTCTCTCTCTCATTCTCACTGACATTTAAAGACAAGTTTACTCCATCTTGAAAAAATATTCATCTTGAATCCCATGTCCACCTTAATGACTAACTTGAGATTCACAACAACCCTATGAGTTCATTTTTTTATGAGGGAATAAGAGCTGACCACTGACAGGGGATTCTTACTCACTTCCTTAGTAGTGCCTCTATTCTAATTACTCTACTTCCCCTTCTCCTCTGGAATTGTGCAACCACCAGTTCCCTTTTCCTGATTTAGTTAAGGATGTAAAGTAGTTTCTTGAGCTTAATTTAGAGTAAGATGTGTGAGATACATGCCACCTCCAGGGAATACTAGAACTCTGTCTAACTGCAGGTTGTCTTCAGGTAGTCCTTCACAGCCACATGTCTGTCATTAGAGACACACAAGGGTCCTCCTTTAGGAGCTCAGGCTTTGAAGTTAGATCAATCTGTATCTTTTTCAAAATGTAATCAGACTTTATTTATAAATGTTCTTGTGGCTATTGTGTGCCTATAACAAAGCATGTGTGCTAGGGTTTCACTGAGGTATATGCCTGACTGTGGAATTGCTCCACCAAAGTATGGACACACTTCAAATTCACTAATATCACCAAATGCCATCAAAAATGGTTGTTCTGGTTTGCTTTCATATCAATATTTAAGCAGAATCAATAGCTCTATATGTATTCTACTGACTTGATTTTAGAGACTGAAAGTCTATGTTTATTTGACTTGGTTCCTTTGCTTAATTGGCTTCTCTAGACACTGAAAAATGAGTAAAATCATACATTTTCTCCTAACTTGTCTTATGAAACTCAGTTCTCTCTAGGTTCACCAAAATTGATCTGTATTTCAATCTAAGCTCTATCCTATATGTTTTTTGATCTCGACCAAGTCATGCTCTGAGGAACATCCATTTCTTCATACAGAAAATAGAACTATTAATATGCCCTTCAGGAAGGTTATATGAGAATTACATGAAAAACCATACTTCGTACAGTTTCAGAACTTCAGAATCCTCATTATTATTTAGTCTTCGTATCTGATTTCTTTTGTCTCCTACAACACTTTCAAAAGTATCAACTACCCTGTCAGATTTTTTTACTGGAGGATCAAATGATAAAAGAAAAAACTCAGAATTATAATAGCCTAGGAATCAGCATTCAATACTAGAAAAAATGAACTTCTCAACTAATTTTCATTTTTGCCCCAATTCTACCAGTCATGAGAGTAAAGATAATATATATAAATATAGAGAGAGATGATAGATAGATAATAGATATGAGATGATAGATGAGAGAGATAGTATATAGATGATAGCTATGTTGAGACAATTTTATGTCAGAAACCAAATTAGTCAGACCTTGAGCTCTGACTTCTTATCCAGAAAGTGACAAGAGACCACACTGAGACTTTACTCAATGCCAATCACCATTCTAAGCACTCGCATGCATTATATCCTAGAACTATCACACAGTCCTATACTGGTATCACTATCACCCTCTTTTTACAGATGTGGGAACACAGGTAAAAAGAGGCTGAGAAATTGCCCAAGATTACATAGTTAACAAGTAGAAGGGCCTGAAAAAAACTCTTATTGCTCAATATGATTCAGATTCTTATTACTGAAGAGCAATTTCTCTAGCCTAAATGTGTGTATCCTTGGGAAATTAAGAGCAGAAGAACAGTTTTTGACTGACTTAGAGGTTTTCACATGCTGTCTTACTCAATCCACACTCCATGTCTGTGTGGCAGGTATTATTAGGACTGTTTTACAGACTTTGTCTCATACACTATACTCTCATGACTAGAGCATTCTGTGCCTTAAGTCCCACATTGGGGATCACTTCTTAAACATAGTCGTGGAGACGCTGCTAACCCAGTCCAAATTATCCCCATTCCCAACCCCTTGGTCACAGATGCCATGGTCACCAGAATAAAAAGATAAACTGTTTTGGCTGCATCTTGGTGAAGCCATTAATTCTGATCCTCTGGGACCAGAGAGATTAGAGCCTCCCTAACTCCTTACACTTGAGTGATACCCATTTAAATGTTTGCCTGAAAGTAGACATAATATATTGGTAAGAATAGACGGGGGAAGACCAGATCAATACAACCAGTCATGGATCACAGAAGCAGTTTCATTCTGAGGTTCTAACCCATTTGGATACAGATTCCCAGGATCAGAGCAGGTAATTCCAGGCTGAGCCAGGCTTGCCAAGAAAAAGGCTAAAAGAGCTAACATCAGGAACCTGGCACAGTGATTGCTCCTCCAAGGCAATTTTCATTTGTTGCTGATTTGATGGTGCTTGCAGTCCCTGATTTTTCTGCCTTAAGACAGCTTGCTATTTTCAGGTCTTTGAATGACACGAGATCTCAGAGAAACTGACTTTTGTAGATTATACGTCATCTGGTTACCAAGAAAAATTGGCCACTGCAGTAAATCACCTCGAAGAGAGATAGCCACTGGTTGGGTTTTGCCCATCATGTAATTTTGAAGTCAGATGCTTTAGACGTGATCTAAAGAAGTTTATTGCCTGAGATGGGTGCCTGTGTACTCACAAGATGATGTGATCTTAGAAAGAAAATATACACTCAACCCAAAAGCTCAGCGTCATTTAGAAAGTTTCTCTCTGTATATATACTCAAGTCACTAAGTGAAGAAAACAAATCTTATATTGTGCTAAAAATGGATGAACCCACACAGCAGCCCTTAGTGATCAGTAATTGCTACCTCTGTTTCATCTGTGCTCTATAAAAAAGCTGCCTTGTTAGGCAATGAGCCTATTGCTTCTTTCCCAAATGCTTTCAGAGAGGTAGGTGTAAACTATAATTTCTTTATCAGTATCCCTTTTCTATGTGATACTATGTGATACTAGGGTTTTCAATGTATAGGTGAGTTAGATTTAAACATATGTTTCCAATGTCAGATATTTCATGACTAATGATTGATATAGTTAGTCTATTAAGATCAGCAGCCATTCAGACCTAAGAGAAAAAACAAAGAACATAAAATTTCTTTTATTTCTTTTATTAAATTTGATTACTGATTCAAAGGTACTATATTTTCTTTGTAGATATAGATCAGGAAATTCATAAAATAATAATCAAAAGTTGCCCTTAACCAATCATTTAAATAAGCATTATTAGTCTTTAATGTACTTTATTTATACACATTTAATTTTAGAGCATTCAGAAGATAAACCATTTTAAATGTTGTATTTTCCACTCAATATTACATTGGGAGAATATTTTATCACTTCTAAAGTCTTCCTGAAAATGACTTCAATATCCACCTGCTATCTCATGACTATCATTCATTTAACTGCTTCTCTTTGTGTAGGCATTTTGTTTGCACATTTTCACTATTATAAAAATACTATGAAATTCAATAGTGCATAATTTTTGCCCATACTTTTTATCTAGAATATAATCTTAGTATATAGACTAATGACCAAAGGACACCATCAATTATAAAACCCTTATTTTAAAGTAAAACGTTTTCCCAGGTATTTTGTACCATCACTGGGTAATATAACTCTTAGAAAATGTTTGTCAATTTGTCGGTTTGAAATTTTTCACTTTTTTTATTTCTATTTTTGATGATTTATGAAACAGAATTTTTAAGGTCAAATTTTTAGAGTAATCTTTTTATTTGTTTTGTCCTTATTTTTATAATGGTGTAAGTAGAAATTTTTGTTAAAACTATTTCTGTAACAGTTGCTGTTATAAGTGTTGCAACAACTTTCCAGTGTGCTCCATCTCTATGTGGTTGAGTTCATCAGTTTGGTCCAGTATTTCAAACCATGACGTTTTTCTTAACATGATCTTCCCCATCCAGAGATTAGATATACTTCTTTCTTTTTCATCTAGTTTTATATGAAGGCCTTAATACATGCTATTTGGTGCTTTCTATTTTTTCTCTTTTTATATGTACTTTGAAATTTATTGAAGGAATAGTGCATCATAATTATACATACTTTTAAGACGTATAACGTTGAAAATCAGCATCTATGGATAACACATTATGCTTATTACCACCATCCCAACACTTTCCTGGATCTTATTTTGGGTTTCTTTTGGTAATTGAACAGGACTTACTTTATTTTTTTAATTTGATTGACATTGTATCTTAACATGGTATACCATTAATATGTGCATCATCATAAATCTACTTTTGTATATAATCCATTAAAGATTGCCAGTAAGATAATTTATTTTGAATAACACCTATTCAATTATTGAAGCATTGTTTATGAATTTCACATATCCTTCTAAATCATAATTTTAAATAATGTTCTTTTGCATTGTGGCCATGATAGCTTCTTACAAACTTTATCTGTGCTCGTCCATTTGAATTACACTTTTTAATTCTAAAAAGCTTTCACTTATTATCTAATCATTCTTATTACCTGATTTATTGATTTCTTAAACTGTTTTCAAAATCTAATAAGTTGTTTTATAGCTTATGTGGAATACTGCATTTCTTTTCTCTCTTCATTTTTATTTTTAAGAGAATAATATGATATCTTAAGAATTGAAGGAATATGTGAAATTTTCTTCATTGTTTTGCTTTTATCAAGAATTCGGAATCTGTGAAAACTTTCATGTTTTACTTTTCGTATATAACTCTGACCTGCATCAAAATGATATGCTTTGATTCCTCTATGCCATTTCCTATTTTTCCTATTTTAAATATAAGAAAGTTTAGGGCCAATAAGACTAAGGTCTGTGCATAACATCACATAGCTAGTAACCGTGAAAACAGAATGAAAATATATCCATCTAACTATTAAAATTGCACTCTATCCAACAAAATATGATGTCTTTCTTTTCTACCTTTAAAGTATGGGTTTTCTAACTAGATCTAGAGAAAATTTCAGTCCTTCTTAAATGAGGGTTTTTATTAAAGAGGATAAAGGAGAATAGAAAATGGAGGAAGGGGAAGGAGGGAAGAAGGGAGGGAGGAAAAGACCCATTTTATTTGTTTATTTTGCCTCCTCAGCTTGGATATTGAACCCAAATCCAGGGACTTTGCATAGTCTACACTTCAGTCATCTCAGCCACCTGAGGCACAAAGCCACACTTTAAATTGAGTTTTAATTTAAATGTAATCATTAAAAAATTCTACAAATAATGGATTCTAAAGTTTCCAATAAATTAGGGACTACTGGCTCATACTGTCTGTTTTATGCAGTTATTCTTCCTTGTTTTGGGATGATTTTCTTAGACAATTCTGTCTGAACCTAGTATGAACTCACAATCCTAACTGCCAGGTTCATCTTACAGGAACTTCAAAGACTTTTCTAGAATATGAATATGTCAACCCTAATTTCAAACTGAATTCATTTGATAGCTTATATTCACTCTGAAACAAATTTTTAAAAATAATAACAAAATATGCCTCATAACCTTATCAGCACATGTGACTAGAGAAGGAACACAAGTGAGGAGAGTTTCATGAATTCAAGTCTCTGCTCCTCCTTACAGGTCCTCTTGTTATTCCTGTTTTTCTTTGGGAGAAAAAGATAAGGTGACTTGGATATTATCCATTCATGTACGATTAAGGAAAGGTAACTGACTTGTCAACAGTTATGCCAATGATGCTGTGTATATGAATGTGTGTGTGAGTGTGTATGTATGAGAGAGACAGAGAAAGAAAGTCTATGAGTTCACCAGGTGACTAATAATATGGCCCAACTTTAAGTCTTGGGTTAATCCTCTTGGGGTTTCATCAGTCTTACAGAAAGGAATCCTTACATAAATTATTTTATTGATCAAAACTTATCTGCCACAGTTCAATTCCTGTATTATTCACAGATAAATCAAGGATCCAAATGCCAAACAGGATTCATGGAGCAAAGAAACGTGACAGAATTCATCCTGCTTGGCCTGACACAGAACCCTGCCGTGCAAAAACTCTTGTTTGCAGTGTTTACAGTCATCTACTTCCTCACAATGGCAGGCAACCTACTCATCGTAGTGACAATCTCCACCAGCCCAGCTCTGGGCTCACCCATGTATTTTTTTCTCTCATTCTTGTCCTTCATAGATTGCTGCTATTCTTCTACCATGGTCCCAAAAATGATATTTGACTTGCTCCATGAAAAGAAAACGATCTCCTTCAGTGGGTG